>JAOEGS010012698.1:12680-24322 GCA_025447755.1 Corythornis vintsioides | reverse complement strand
GCGGCCGCCCCCCCCCCCCCCCCCCCCCCCCCCCCCCCCCCCCCCGCCCCCTGCCCCCCCCCCCAAAAACTAAGCTTATGTATTTTTTAAACTACAAGAAACATTTCCATGAGTGAGAGAAATGTAGGTGCCTGGTACTTTGAATACTCTGAGTTCTACCAGCCTCTACCATAATTATGCACTTAAACTTTAAGCTACATCTAAAGAAATTAAAACAAATAAACAAAAAAATAGGGTAATCTGATTAAATGCTTACCTATAAGGAGAACATTTGTATGCTGTCTTTCCAGACACTCAGCAACTTCTATTGCTTTCTTCAAGACTCGCCTGTTGTGATACAGGAAAAGTGTACATTTTAATAGTATTTTTACAATTAAGTTTGTCACATTACTTTTCCTTAAGGTTAGAATGTCACACTACTGAAACTTGACTAGTCCTTTAAACCAACAAAACCCATGCTCAAATTGTGAAATGAAAGACTGTTTAGCCTAAAGAGCGAACTTTAAGGGGTATATTTATTTGGCCATTTGTCATGCATTTCCAGCGGTTATCTTTGTACACTTATAATACCATGTTTTATTCTGGATAAACAGCAGCCATCACGCACACACACTGAACTATCACAATTGCTAAGAGACAGATCTTTATCCTTCAAACTGTCAGCATCATGGCATTTATGTTCTAATCTACTACATTTCTACATAATCTGGTTTTCAGAGGCAGAGGGCAGCATCAGCAACCAGATCTTTTAAACATGCAGACAATTTATTCAAATATTATCATTACATAAGTAAGACTGAGTGGAATTAAAGATCCCATAAAACCAGATGTAATGCTGTTGGCTTCTAGTTCTAACTCTTCATGAAGTCAGGTTGTTTTCAGCAAAAGTTTTCACTCAAATTAGGATTCTTGCTTAGGTCACTAACAGAAACTGTCAGTTTATTTCACCAAGTATGTTGTTTTCGGATTTGTTGTTCTAACATCTAGAATAGCTGAGAAGGCATTCCTGCTCCCTGCAGAAGCCAAGGACAGGCTGATCCAGGAAGCAACTGGATCCAAGCATGGAAATGACTGGTCACAAAACGTAAAGATAGGAACCTGGGCTGGCATTTAAACTTGCCATCATGGTTATGTGAATGCGTTTCTCAACATATTATTTTCACTAGGAACTGTCACTCAACATACATTTAAATTCTAGATTATAAGAATGGACGAAGAACTATCAATAAATATTAAGACTAGAAAGAGCAAAAGCTGACTGCAGAAGCACTTAATGGTAACAAGCTGATCACAGAATCAGACAGAGCTAGCACGAAGTAACACTGAAAACAAAAGCCCTCAACATTCCACCATAACAAGCCTTAAATTAGCCAACACCATTCCAACACTTACTCACTGTGAACTGCTGGGAGAAGAAAAAAGAACTTGAGGAACAATCAGGAGAGGAAGGGGACAAAACTGAGAACAACTGTCATTTTATAAATCTTTTGATGGGCTAATATCTTGATTACTGCAGTTCATCCCGTCCTAAAGGATATTACAGAAGTAGAGAGTACAGAGAAGAATGGCAAGGCTAGTCAGAGACATGGAACAGGTTTCATGCAAGAAACAAATAGGACTCTTCAGTTTGGAAAGAAGGTGACAGTTCAGGAGGGTAATTACTGGATCTATAGTTCTAATAGGTTTGCTGGAAGAGTTGTAGCTGGAATAATCTGCTGCTTCTCACATCCTTTAATGCAGGAGACTTAAGACAAGCCTGCACTGTAAAAATACTGTCTCAAGTTGTAGAAATAAGATCCATAAATGGGACTATAAATCTATTGTCTTTCCTACTGGGGGTGAAGAATGTTGTCATATTTCAAGAAACTAGTTAGAAAACCCACAAGAAATGCACTTGATTTGAAACCCAGAAAGTTAGATATACCAAACCTGATTATCTCTAGCCAGTTTGTGCTCTCCAGTAATGAAAACCATTTCAAATCAGTTGCCCAGAAATCTGTACTGTTATCTGAAAAAAAAAAATAAAAATTCAAAGCTAAAAATTTGTCCACTTATATGTAGTGCTAATTAACAGCCATCCATTGTTATAAACTGTCATAAAACAAACAATACTAAGGAGTCTGTAAATCCTAATCACTGTATAAAGTCAACACCCTATAATCAAATGAGGATGTGAAGTAGTCCTACAAAGAACAGTTAGGTTTTATAGGACCATAGGCTTTTAGAAGTATGTTGTAGGTTCATAGCAACCAAATCTGTTGAAAAAGACTGACAAGAAAGTTAATCAGAGGTGATGGTTATTCCAAGTTCCAGTTGCTTTGGCTCTAAGGCATCTTTTATATAAAGCTTAGCATAAGGAGGATGGATTTTGAAAGTCATTATCATTAGCGCCAGAAAAACAAATGTGTTTTAGAAGGTTACACAAATTTAGAGAATTTTTCAGGTAGTTTTAAAAGGTGTCAAGCAGTTTTCACTGCAACTGAAGAGGCATTAAAATACATCAAACAGAATATCCGAGATCAACCACAAGGTCATGTGCAATACCACAGTAATTAATAATCTTAAAAGTTTCACTATCATTTTTGTAGCTTTTTAAATGCAACCTAAATCTCTACTGCTCTTATTTCTATCAAAGCCAGTATTCAGAAAATAGAAAGCTCTCAAGCTGATATAGTCAGCTAAAACCTTTCCTGCATAAGGCACCCACTTTGAAGGTCAAGGTGTACAACCAGTCTACTACTGAGAAAAAAAAACCAAACCCCAGATAGACCACACTTCACTCATTCCCTATACTCCCTCCTACAGCTCCATTTCTGCATGTCTCTGTGTAACTCCCAATGTTTGTCCATAAGCTTCCAATATTTAATTCCAACATACTCAGTTTTGTCTTGTTTTATGAAGCTTTCATCTATGATCCTCAAGTGCACAGGTATATATCTATTTTGTTCCTACAGCTGTTCTGCCTCCATGTCTGCTCCTATCACGTGTTAAAAAAAACCCCTCACAATTCACAACTTTTTCTTCAATTTACTTCATCCTCGACATAGAAACTAATTCTCTACATTAGCATTAAAATGCATCTTTGAAGCTCCTTAGTCAGTTCTGCTCACATTAGATGTTTTTTTCTCTAGCCTTTTCTTATCAAAGCCTTCAGTTCCAATATACAATTCCTCAATGATGATAACTTGGATCCAACAGCAACAGTTGTAGGTGAACTGCACCACTGAGAAATAGGTCACCAGAAAGAGGTTATCCTCATTATCTTAGAGGGCCTCCTGTCCAAAGAGGCCAAATGGCACACTGCACAGTTGCAAGGTGTTGTGGAGCTTTTTTCATGACAAAAGTTGGTGTCAAAGTACTGTTTCATGACAGCATAGTAGTCTCAGAAAAATGTCTGAAAGCCTAGACTACACTTTTGCATGGCTTCTATTTTTACTCCTTTCAATTGGACTATTTACAGTAGTTATGTTTAGCCCTACAGCTAGGGTGACAGAATTCTAAACAAGCTGACACCTCCTAAGTTTTGAAATGTGGCTCACTTATAACAAAAGCTACAGCAAAAAATTACCATTTAGGCACAACTCTAGATACAGCACAAAGGTTTAACAAGTTAACACTTGACATTCAATGTCAATGGACCACAGAAGACAAAGAAATCTCTGCCATAAATTTCAACAGTCAGAATATTCCAACTAACTTTTAAACTCCATAGTCAACTCTTTAATTTTCAAATACTGTGACTGATTAGCAAGTGGAATTAAGTCTAAGAACTACAAACACCCATTAGCATGTCAATCATAAGCACAGTCTTCAGTTATATTTAAGTCTGCTTTAAACCACTCTCAAAAGCAAGACACCAATCAAGACAAGGACTGCATTCATGAGACATAAACCACATTGTTATGTTGTACATCTCAGTCACTTTAGAGACGAAAGACTTCTTCCAAGTTTGACTTACCTATCAAAAACAGCTGTTTAAATCTTGTGTATGCAGTCTGGATATCTTGCAGAGATGGAAGGCTGCTTGACAAGTCATCTGTCTTCAGGAGTTCATAGGGAGGCTTGCTAATTGTCTTATAGATTCTAAATCAAAGAATCAAGAGATTAAAGCCTTCTGCTTTACAAGTCAAAGTTTTGCTGCTTATAACTGTTGCAGTGATAGAATAATATTCATGCATATTTGTGCAGTTATGAATATTACAAGCGTTACTTATTACTGCTTTTTTAGTATTGCCTTTACTAGGCACACCAAAATTTCTTCACTAGTGGGCTATTTAGAGGTGAATCCAGAAAGAAGAGATGGATAGAAACACCCAAACCTCCCAGCAGCCACAGTTTTTCTAGACTTTTAATCAAATTACATACTGACAGCTAGCTGCAGGTCTGCTAATGAAACATAAGTGAAAGGAGAAACACTTTGGACTCAAGACAAAACACCTGCCTTGTACTTTCCTACTTATCTGTTTTTTCCCTTTGTCCTGCTTTGAGTGAGAACAGCACTAATTCTGCTCAGTGATTTTACTTTTCAGCTCAGTTCTTCTAACTCACTGCACTGTCTGAAGTCAGCAGCCTGTTCTCACAGGCAGTGTCTGCTTCTGGCAGTGATGACACCCCATGTTTAGAGTTACTACCAAGCATTGGTGTGCAGACCAAGGCCACTGCTGGATCTTGTATCCCACACTGGGGGATGCAGAAAGTGAAAGGCTGCACTCACAAGGAGTAGACAGGACAGGTGATCCCAAACTGACCAGCAAGGGATTCCATCCCATATACATAATATTTAGTATAAGATAAGGGATCTAGAGGGTCTCTCGGTGGGGGGAATTCCACCCTTTGCCCTCTTGGATTGCTTGGCCAGCTTGGCTCATGTTCTCTTTTGGTTCCTTCCTCAGAACATGCAGGGAGGAATCTGTCCGTTCTGCCTGATGATTCTGAACTGTGTGTTACTGAAGTACCAGAATTCAGATCCTGAACACAACTCCTATCCTGCTGCTGGGCCCAGTATGGGATTCTCCTAGTGCCAACTCCACAGCATCAGCGGTGACGGAGATACAATTACTATCAGGGGGTTTGGGTTTGATAATTGTTTTGTAAATATTTGTATATATTATTTCATTAAAGCTGTTCTAGTTTGATTTTCTAATAGCTGAGTCTCTCTCCATTATTCTCTTTTTCCCCTTGGGGAGGGAGGAGGGTTAACAGAGAACATCTGTTATCCATCCGAGAGACCACCCTAACCCCTAAACTGTGATAGATTTATTTGTGCCCAATATAGGGCAGGATCAGAGCTCCGATATATTGCCCAAGTATTTAAAATTCTTGTTCACTTACTTAAGAGCCTATCACTTTTTTTTTCTGAGTATCTTTAAGAATTGGAAATTAAACCAGGCTGTCTGGTTTCTCAGAACAGTGTCAGTTTGTGTCTTTTTAGCACTTCTTTGATTTAAATGCTGTGCTGTTCCCTTACGCGCCATGCTATAGTGTGCTTGTTCTCACAGTTTTTCTGAAAGCTGTCAGTTCTGGGCGCTGGGTGAAAGCTGCTGGTCTCATGGTGTTTATCTCCAATTTATCTTGTGCTGAATTGGGCAGCGGGTACACCTCTGTACTACAGGCATTAGAGTGGATTTCATTATTAGGAATACTTTTAGTTTTAGCTCAAGAAGTTACACTGCTTCCCACCAAGCTCATATGACTCCACTGGATTTCAGAACTCCATTAAATTGTGAGGATTGTGGCCATGGTTATTACCAATATATCATATTATTTTCTAATGTTTTTAATGTGTGGTACCTCATTAGTCATCAGTGCAGTTATACAGATCAGGCAGCCACCAAAAAACTTAGTGCTGCCACTTCCCTGAGAGGTTCCGTGATAGCTCTGTAGTTATCCAGGCTTCTCAATGTTCTGTGATAATGCAGGAAATGTACTGCGACTGTTCAGGCTCCACAGGCCCCCACACCGAGCCCTTCTGCTGCTCCAGCTCCTAACACAAGCACTGCAGCTTCTAATACTCCACAGGCCCTCCAACAAGCACTGCTGCTGCTCCAACCAACACCCACAGCAAGTAATGAAGCTGTTCCAACTACAGCAGTAGAGCCAACAGCTACACCAGCAGCTACTGTGGTCACTCCCACTCACCCTGCACCTGTACAAGATGCTCCTGTGAGGAAAAGAAAACAAAGAAAACAGCCAAGTCCAGTGACAGAGCAGGAAGAGGGCCCTTCCCAATCTGAATCACAGCATGAGTCAGATGCTGCATGAACCAGATGCAAAGCCTGATGTCTCTGCAACTGGAAAGAAAACCCTAACAAAAACAGATTGCCCAGGCTGGTCAGCTGATAATGGAGCAGGCCTTTCTAATGCCAACCCATCTGATGTGGAGTCATCAGATGCAGGGGTTACCACCAAACCCTTATCTACAAAGGAGCTAAGAAATCTGGGGAAGGACTATAGCCCTTGTGAAGGTGAGTCACTGACCACGTGGCTGCTCCAGTGCTGGGATACTGGGGCCAGGTCCATTGAATTGGATGGCAGAGAAGCCAAGCAGATGGGATCCCTGACGAAAGATGGAGGCACTGATCAAGAGCATGCAAGAAAAAGTAACACCATCAGCCTCAGAGGTGACACTTGTTAGCTGTAAAATCCAGGTACCCTATAAGGCAGACATCAAATGCCACCCAAGCAAATGGACCACCATGGAAAAAGGTTTCAAGTACCTGAGAGAATTAGCTGTGTGACAGGTGATCTATGGTAACAGATAAAGTAGGAAACCCTGATGCAATCCCATGCCAAAGAGCCATGTTGAGGAAGCTGGTGCAGACTGCCCCATCAGGGTATGTCCACACATTGTCAGCAATGGTATGGGGCACAGATAGTGAGGCACCAACTGTCACTGAAGTGGCCAGGAGAGCATGACAATATGAAGACAGTGTCTCTGGTCCTCTACAGGTCTGTGTGTGTCAGCCCTGGAGAGATCAGTTAAACTGGTTGAATATTTTTTCTGAGCACTAATTCTGCTCAGTGATTTTACTTTTCAGCTCAGTAGTTGTAACTTACTGCACTGTCTATAGTCAGCAGCCTGTTCTCACAGGCAGTGTCTGCTTCTGGCACTGATGACACCCCATGTTTAGAATTACTACCAAGTGCTGGTGACCAGACCAAGGCCACTGCTAGATCTTGTGTACCACACTGGGGGATGCAGAAAGTGAAAGGCTGCACTCACAAGGAGTAGACAGGACAGGTGATCCCAAACTGACCAGCAAGGGATTCCATCCCATATGCATCATATTTGGTATAAGATAAGGAATTTGGAGGGTCTCTCGCCCTCAGGGGGGGGAGGGGGGGAGGGGGCTCCCTTTATTTGCCCTCTTGGATCGCTTGGCTGGCCTGACTCAGGTTGTCTTCTGATTCCTTCCTCAGAGCACCAAGGACTGTCTATACTGCCTTCAATCCTCATCACTGTGTCCCTGAACCTGGTGCCAGAATCCAGCTCCTGAACACAGCTCCTGTCTGCTGCAGCACCCAGTCTGGGACTCTCCCAGTGCCTGCTCCACAGCACTAGTGGTGACAGTGACATTATGACCAGAGGGGCTGGGTTCAGTACTGGTTTCATACATATCTGTATATATTCCATTATTATTATTATTATTATTATTATTATTTTCATGAAAGCTGTTCTAGTTTCCTTTTCCAATCACTAGGTCTCTCTCCCTTGGGGAAGGAGAGGGGGATAAAAGAGAGCATCTGTTATCAGTCTGGGGGCTGCCCTTAGACTCCTGTAAGAGGAGAAAATATCAGGCCAGATGAAGCTTTGGTTTGGTCCCAGAACATCTCCTTTCACTCAGGTTCCAGAGCTCAGATAAACATCAGCTTACTAAATACCTCAACTGTCATGCTGGCTTTTTATTGTCAAAATTTGGAAAAATGTGCTCTAGCTCATACTTCAGAAGTTAAGCCTTGCAGGCACTTGCCCAGACCAGGTTGTAGCACAGAAGCCTACTTTAAGTGAGAACTAGTCATCCACATCAGAAATGAAGGTTAGTGGACCTACTAGAAGACTCATCAGATAAGAAAACAAAGGGAAATAAATCATTTGTCAATTATAATTCTTCCAAACTTAACTTGTCCTAGAATACCTGGCTCTGAATGGCTTTTTTCAATAAAATAAGCTGTTAATTGTAAATATCTGATGTCTGCTTGAGGCAGGACTATTGCAATGGTACCTTAACATACCCTCATGGATAACCTGCAGATATATTTTTTAATATTAACAATTTACCACCACTACACCACAGCAAAGAAAACCACCAATACTGAGATGGCCCCAGGCAAGGGATTAAAGAATAAGTTGACACCTTCTTAAAGCTTGCTGCTAGTTTTACTTTTACAATATGAAAAAGCATTGAAAAGCATTTTAAGCCATGTACATGTCCCCATTTCAGGAGAGAAGCACTAGAGAACTTGCAGAAAGAGTCAAAAGCCCTTCCCATACAAGTATAATTGATTTGATAAACAAAAGAGGGATTAAGAAGTTAATCAAGCTATTTACTACTAGTTCTGTGTGATTAACAGGTTCTCCATCTACAAGGAGAAAGGAGATAGCAGCAGTGAAGCAGTACAAACTGTACATACCAGCCTGATCTACTATATTGCTGCTAAGAAAATTTCTCTGCAGGACACTCAATAGGTTAAAAAAAAAAATAGACTGGGGAGGTGGGTGGGAAGGAGCAACAAGTCAGCTCACCTCCTCAGCTGAAACAAAGTGCTGTCTGACATCACATCTGAAAGCAGCACTAGTGAACTGCTAGATTGTCTCAATCATGTTAGGTCACTTTAAATAAAGTTATTTAAGAACACAGATCTAGTTCTGAGAAGACCAAGTTCAGATAGTTTTAAAACTCAGTTTGCACATCCATTTAGAGAGGGAGTCTAGATCTCACTTACAAAAACAGCTGAGCCCATTAGCTATTTTAACTGTACTTACAACCTATGGGCTTTAATGCTGCTTTACCTAGTAACATTCCACAGTTTGTACAAATTAATCTGATAGATACATGCATTTCTGCAAGCAAGTCTTCAACAATGTTATAGTCCTGCAAAACTGACCAATGCTGTTAGGCCAAGGGCTTAAACCCATTCCACTACAGAAAACTACTTTTAAATCTAGAACTTGTTCCCAGAAGCGTGCAAGCTTACAGATATAGCATATATGGAAAAAGAGAAGCAAGGTCCATACCAAGCAAAGTGTTGTGGACAGAATAGCTATTACTGACCCATCCAAGAAGGCTTTTTGCATTTGTGAAGTGCTGTCATCCTGTTCTTTGGGAAATGCAGACATTTTGAGAAGAGCAGCACCATTATGGCAAGACCAACACCAAATCTGCAGAAAGACATTTACCAGGTTATAAAAGTTAGTAAACTGTCCTGGACAAAGTATCTGATTAAGTGACAGAGCAATTACAATAAATTTCTAAAATATGCTTAACTGAAATTTTCTTGTATCTGCAGAAAAAATACATGCCTCACAACACAGTGTTATCACTTCATGCTTCAAGATAAGCCTTATAGAGGCACAAGGAAATGGAATGTCGGATTATATCAAAACACTGCTTTCTCAACAGCCCTCATAGGTAACAAAATCAATCAAAATAGTCTATGACCAAATTACATTGTAAGACAAAGCTACAGTGAGATAGCTCTTGTAAATAACTCATATTAGGCATCATTTTCTCCACAGGGATATAACTGTTTTTTTATAGTTCAGTACTGATCACAGTAAATACACTGTCATGTCTTTGAGCTACACATACAGGGTCATCTAGGTACATAAAATATTAAACACTCCACAACTAAATCAGATGGCATAGTTAGTCACACCTTTAGCAAATCAGTCCTCAAAGCTGCTTACTTTTACACATAATTTTTTGACTCTTATCTACTACTTGAAGCTTTCAGGTTGATCATTAAACTCACTTTGAAACTGAGAGTGAGCCGAGTGATAGGAATATCCCACAAATTAAATCAGGAAATTAAAGTTCTACTACCAGTTTATACCAGCCAAAAAAAGTAAACCCGCAAACGATGAAGAAAACTCAAGAGCTGAAACCCATAATGATAGAGTCCATCCACTGATATCTTAAACCAGTTTAATATGGCCAAGCTATTTTGTCACTAGCTTCTCAAAAAAAAAAAATTAGAAACTAGTCAGAAGATTTCTACAAGGCCTATGAACAACAGATAGGGGAAGAGCCATGGATGTCACCTATATGGATTGTGGTAATGTCTTTAACATGCTCCTCCAAAGCATCTTTCTCTCTCAATAGATTAATTTGATGGATGGACTGTTTGGTGAGTAAGGAATGGTGGTTGGATGGTCATATCCAAGGACAGTGGTCAACAGCTTAGTGTCTGGATGGAGGTCAGTGGCAAATGGTGTCCCTCGGGGGTCTGTACTGGGACCAGTACAGTTTAGTATCTCAATCAACAACATACTGGGACCAAGAGCACCCTCATCAAGTTTGCTGGAGATGCCAAGCAGAGTGACACAGTTGACACCTGAGAGACATGCAGAGGTACTTGGACAGGCTTGAGAAGTGGGCCCAGAAGGGGTGCATCACAGAGCATCATCAGCAGGTGGAGGAAGGTTATTCTGTTCCCATGCTGCTCTCTGGTGAGACCCCACCTGAGGTACTGTGTCCAGCTCTGGAGTCCTCAGCAAGAGACAGACATGGACCTGCTGGAGCAAGTCCAGAGGAGAACACAAAAATGATCAGAGGAATGAACACCTCTCCTATAAAGAAAGGCTGTTGGGTTTTTTTAGCCTTGAGAAGAAAAGGCCAAGGAAGACTTTACTGGTCTCTCCATACTTAAAGGGGTATTCTAAGAAAGATGAGGACAGACTTTTAACAGGGCCTGTAGCAATAAGACATGAAGTTATGGTTTTAAACTGAAATAAGATAGATTTAGACTAGATAGAAGGAAGAAATGTTTTACAGTGATGGTGGTAAAACACTGGCACAGGTCACCCAGAGAGTTGGTAGGTGCCACATCCTGGAAACATTCATGGTCAGGTTGGATGGGGCTCTGAGCAACCTGACTTATCTGAAGATTTCCCTGCTCACTGCAGGTGGTTGGACTAAAGAATAGGCCTTTAGAATTGTTTGGGTTGGAAAGTACCTTTATGACTCTATGAATGCAGTATGCAGTTCAAAATAATCAATACATCACTTCTGTTTGTGTAACAGCCACTGTAATTTTTCTGGTTGACTATCTGAGAAAGTGAAGTTCACAACCTGGAGAGAAAAATTAGGCAGGACAGTACAGCACTATCTTCACAGAATAACAGAATGTTAGAGGTTGGAAGGGACCTAGAAGATCATCTAGTCCAACCTTCAATCTTCTTCAATCATCTTTATGTACCTATTACTTTAGGAGCATGAAGTGAACATGGCTTCCCTTAGAAGATTTGATGGACATACAGTAACTAAGGTAAGACTTTGTAAGTGAGGTTCTTTGCTTCTTGTTTCTACCTACTTTGTCTTACCAGTTCTGTTCTTAAACCCTGTCTGTCTTACCAGTTCTGTTCTTAAACCCTGTCTGTCTTACCAGTTCTGTTCTTAAACCCTGTCTGTCTTACCAGTTCT
>JAOEGS010012697.1:10453-41334 GCA_025447755.1 Corythornis vintsioides | reverse complement strand
AGATTGGGTCTCTCTTTAGCTAGCTGCTTGCTTCATGGTTTAGGCAGAACTGTGACTCCAGGAGCTCCCATCACATTGATAACATCTTGCTTCCTCCAGTTACTTATCAAACCCAGAAGCTTCATTCAGACAGGTTTTGGTGAATCTCTGAGTTTGCTATCAACATCCAGGCAGCTTCTAAGAATCAGCTTTCCCAGAAAACCCAAATTACCTCACTTCAGATGGCTGAGGCAGCACTGAAGCTGCTCTTGTCAGGGCTCTTGGCTCAGCTCTGCACTGTGAGGAGCAGATTGTTGGAATCACACTGAACTGTTGAGGGCTTTATAGGGCTTTTTTTTGGGGACAATCCCAGCAGTTGCATTGTCAGAGTTCATAATAGTCTCCAGTTATTAAAAGGGGTTTGGCCACACAGAATGACTTGCTCTTCGTTGCCTTGCTGATCTATAGTTTGCTAATTGCTTGTAAACACTGGGATAATACCCTGGGAGCTGAGTGTGTTGCTAACTAGCTGGCTTGATTATATACAGCATCTGCAATGTTTGAAAATACACTGAAATGCTCTTAATGCTGAGTGAAACAACTGTAAAAAATGGCCTTATTTTTACACTTTTTTTTCCTAGATGTAAAGACTAGTGATGACTTGTAATATTACAAATAAAAACGTTAAATTATTTAGCAGTAAGTGTCTTTCATTTGTCATGTGGTAAGCAGCTATTTCCCCCTCGTTCTTGAGAGAATTTTTCATGTATTGTAGTACCTTTAGATAGTAAAAGTTTGCAGTTTGTGCCTGGAATTACTTAATGGCAGTGTAGAGAATGTGTTTGCTGAGCGGCCTTTGGTTTTCTTTTGGAATTGTAGAGAATTCCTCAGAACCTCCAATCCCTAGAGTGTCCACTCCTAAAAACTTACTGGAGAAGAGGCAGATGATCATGGGGCTGTTCTGATTTTTCCTGTGTGTGAGAGCTGTAATCCTTAGGGAGTGCATCTTGGGTGGTTTTAAATGCCACGTTAAATAGAATATGATTTTTTAGATCAGTTTCACATTCAAAATGTACTTTATTTTTCTTTGCAAAGCAATGATGGGGAGTCAGCTGCCTTGTGGAACGAAGCCTTTCAGAGGGGGCAATAGAAAAATAACTAATATACCATATAGGTTTTGTTAATCTGTGGTTGTGATGTTCAAAATTAGCGTGTAAGTGATGTAAATCAGGAATGTCAGTGATGAGAGGTTGCAGACCACACAGCCTTCCAGCCTGTGAAGTTTGGGGATTGCAGTGAGCAATGATGGGACAGGCAGCTACTGGGCCATTTGACTGAAAAACTACTAATTAATTTGTCCCAACTGTCCTGAATTCAGCACCGTATTTCCAACACTCAGCCCCACGTGAATGATTTAGTTGTAGAAATTGGAATTGATAATGAGGAGCCAGGAACCTTGTGCTAAGAAAAAGGCAGTGTCATCAAAATGTGCTGTTGCCATCTGCTGGTAAAACAAGTGATGCTGTCAGTGGAAGCAGCCAAACAGGTATGGGACTGCCCAGTTTGATGGTAGGCAGGGTGAAGTGTCAGGGGTTGGTAGGCTTCTGGGTGGTACATTTAAAATCACTTTAAATCAGCATAACCTCTTGTTTCTGAGCAGGGTTTATACCAGGGATGAGAGCAGAGCTGAGGGATGGAATGAAGAGATTGGGATATTTTCCACCAGGGGACCATGTAACCTGCCTACCTGAGACAGAGCCCAATACCAAGTAGCACACAATTTTATTTAAAAGGTAAAAAAAAAAAAGAATGATCTGAGTAAATAACAGGTTCAGGCAAACAAACAGCACATGGAATAGAAGTGGTCGGAAGGGTTGGTGGCTGTGCCCTCACACGTGGGGCCTGGCTGGCTTGAGTTGAAGAACCTGAGTTAGGTGTTGGAAGAGCTGCTTCTCTTTCTCTTGCAGCATCCCTCCTAGGTGAGCGTGCTGCTGACTGTCCTCCTGTTGTGCAGGATGGGTGGCCTGGAGGTGGAACTTCAGAGCCCAGCAAGGAGGACCACCACCTGTGGTTTGGGAAGCAGGAGCCTGCTTTGGATGGTGTTTTGTTTGGAAGGACTTTGGGGGGTGGGGGAATGAAGGTTTTGGGATTTTTTCCATTACTGTTGCTTTTCCCCCTACATCATAACCGATTTCAAATGGTGCTAGACAAAAACTGAGACTCTGAACACCAAGAGAAATCGGTCAGCCTGTGTAAGAGACATTTCCTGGCTCAGAGAAGGATCCTCCTGGAGATGGCAGCTGGGCAGTCTTTAAAGACAGGCTTTGAGCAAGTGCTTCATCCACCCAGCCATTGACTTTTCTGTGTTTAGAGAGAGGTCAAGTCAAAATGGCTTCACTGCTTTTGAGTGGGTTGGAACAAGGGTGTTAGAAACCCATGGAAACATTAACAAAAATTGACCAAACTGCAAAAATAATAGTAGGAAAAGGAGTGGATTCTGTGTGTGCCATCATCAGGATGGCTGAAACACTTGTGTGACTGTGGAGACCCAATTGTCAGAGGGAATTTCTCTGTTTGCAGAGTCTCTGGGAGCTGAATGAGAATTCTACAGCCACAGAGTCCCCGGGAACAGTGGGGAAAAAAAACATTTGCTCTGAGTTAGTAAATGGAATGTTGGGATCTTGGTGGTTGTATAAGAAGTGTGCTCTGCCTGGGGGGATGCAAGAGCCACTGCTTTGGTTTCATGCAACTTTTGGATCACTTTACTCTGGACAACTTGATCTCAATAGGCATTGTTTATTAAGCAGAAATACATGAGAAGGAAGCTGTTCCTGGCGTGGCCCTAGCTGGAGAGGAGGGTGTACAGGGGTTGTAGAAGTGTCTAGAAATCAGATGATGTTACAGAGTTGGCTGGCAAAGAAATAAGCATTGGAAAAAGGGCTGTTTTAAGGAGGGGAGGCTGGCAGTGAGGTTAGCAGCTGCTTGAGCTCTTCCCACGCTGGAATTCTTGCTCCTAGAACACTGATTTCAAATGGTGCTAGATACAAAGTCGGAAAATCTAAGCCACCATGTGAAACCAGCTTCCAGAGGAAGACACATCTCGTGCATGGCTGCAGGCTGAGAGAGAAAATCCTTCGTCTCCATGGTACCTAGAGAAAAATTCATTTATTGAATTTGATTAGAAAGTAAGACAGTTAACTTTGGGTTAATTACTTTATTGGCACATGCTCTTTTTTTTTTTTTGCCATCTTGTGAATAGTCGAGGCTGGTGTAGGAGAGATGAAATGTGTGTGATGAAGAAACCCACTGCTCTGGCAGTGCCTTTCATATCCAGGTGGGATATACTGAAGCTCTTGCCAGCAAGTAGTGAAAAGTCTCTGACTTCTTTGTAGTGCAGAGCATGGTACTGATGAGGGATGGGGGGAAGTTTGTGTTCCACTGGAACACTTTTCATGCTTTGGCAGATGGAACCAGGCTATAAACCTCATTCTGTCCAGAGCAGAGGGAGTTCTGACTTTCCATCACTTACTGACCTCAGCATCATCGAAGAGGATCAGGAGCTTTTTGTCCCAGGGAAGGAAATGTGACTTGTGGTGGGATTTTCTTGGTCAGCTCTATGGCACAGCCTGTACATAGCAGGCTTTTGATGAGCAAGGAGGTGCAAGTTGTTGTGAGATGAGTTGTAGTAAATTCTGTAGGGACAACAAAAATAAATGGCATGGAAACTACTCTGGGAGTCAGGATGAAACCTAGGGAGGGAGTGTTTGCAAATCCAACTGTAGATGGTTCAACAAAAGTTGTCAAGGAAGCAGGAGCGTGTGAGCCGAGTGGCTGAGGGTTGCTGGCCATGGCTGAGGCTGAGCAGGGCACAGCCTTGGCAGTTCACCTGCCAGGTATGTCCCAGTGCAGCAGGAATACATGGGGTGTCTTGAAGCCTGGAAATGAGCACACACATGCCTCATTCAGGATCTGTCAGACCCTGCCCACCACATCTGACCTTGCTGATGCAGAGGCTGATGTCAGATACCCTACAGCGTGGCACAAGCAGAGCTGGGAGTTTCACTTATGGATGCTCTTGTTTTTGGCAACTCTTTGCATCAGTTTTGTAACCAGATCCAAGAACCTGTTTCAGTGCCTCCATCCTAATGCACACCCTGAGGCAGCAGAGGAAAAGCTCAGAGAAAAAGAGCACGTCCTTCCAAGAAAGGGGAAAGAGCTGTACTAGATTACTGTGTCTGGATATTTACTGTACTTTCTAAATCCATTATCTGGGGCAACAGGGTGAAAGACAAGTGGAAAGCAGGTTCCCTCCCCAGTGTCTGTCTTGCTGGCACACTTATTTATGAGACACCCTGTCTTACCAGCACAAGACTTACTACAGAGGAGCTGGACTAGGAGCTAACCATTGACAAGAGGTCAGCAGCACCTTTCAGAGTCAGGCTCAAAGGGTTGCTTTGGGTTGTTTTTTTCCTGTCCCAGTAGTATGAGCCTTAAACTGTGAAATCTTTCTTAGGGTTTTCAAAACCAGCTTCTTAGGTTTGTGCTGCTGAAAAGAAGAGCTCTAGAGGGATGAGACATAGAGTCTGACACCTCTGCCTGCCCTCCCCTCTCCAAAGGAGACCAGCCTTCCCAGAAATACCATAGAGCAGTTGGACACCAGTAGCTCATGAATTATTTATAGCTCAATAAAACCAGGTTTCTCTTGAGCATAATTAAGATGCTGCTGCCTCTGCTCTAGGCTACCTGGAGATTGTCCTGTCACTGGAACAAGCTCCCTCCCAGCAGCCAGACGGTGTCAGCCCTTCCTGCCAGAGCCCAGGTACAGCTTTTCCAAGGGGTGCATCCCTGACAGCTTGCTCTGTTCTTTCCCAAGCTGACGGCGTGCTGGGGCAGGCAGCATGTGGAGGGAGGAGAGCAGAGCAGCTGGAGCTGCTGTGGTACACACCACTGGACTATGAATAGGCACACATGCAGGAAAAGGAGCCAGTGCTTGTCTCCAGCATTTGCTGGGTGTGTGTTGAACCTGTACCTATGGACACACACTTCTGGGTGGAGACAAGCAAATGCTGTCAGCTGTACTTGGCTTTGTCAATGTGTTCTGGAGTTTTTCCTAAATAATAGCAGGGGAAAAAAAAATACAGTATTATCGTTCTGATTTTTTTTTTTTTCCCCTTCCTTTTTCAGACACATTTTAGTAGCACTGCTGCACTGTAGCTTCTTTCACAGGAACATCTCAAAGCCTTCATGGACTTCACACTGTTTTCTATGTTCTACACGAGACAAAAGCAGAAAGGGCAGAAATCCCTCCCTTCCCATGAAAGGGAACTGCCTCTCCCTAGCCTGGGACCTTTCATCTAGTCTGCAGGAGCAAGGCAGGCCTGGATGTCACAGACCCTATTACAACCTACAGCTTGTCAATTAAGGTGCTTCTGGGGCTCCCACAATAAGCAAAACAGATCTCTGCCTGACCCCATGTGCATCACACAGGGTTGGGGTTTTTTTTTCCCCCTCCATTTTCAAATCAGAGAGTGAAAATCATGGTTCATCAGCCTCTGCTCTTCCCTGGAGAAAATACTCCCGTTTTACATGCAGAAAAAGCAGAGGTTGATGCATCATCTTCCCAGTGAAGGAATGAGTCAGACCAAGGCCAGGTGCAGGACAGAGGGGTGTGACAGTGCAAGTGTTGACCTGTAAGGAGAATTGAAATGAGTGAACTTCTAAGGTTTCAAGAAAAGCTTCCTCAGCCTGGGGGAGCGTGTAACTGCATCTGTTTGTTGTGCAGTTCTGTTACTGTGTGGTGCTGGCTAGGTCAGGTATGGACAGATGTGCCTGAACTTGCAGCTGAGCTGGTCCTGAAGCCTGTGATGCTTCTGTGGCAGCAGCAGCCCTGACCTGGGCTGAGCAAAGGTAGATTAGATGCTGCAACTGCTTGCTGGAGTTGATGCCTGGGATTAGAAGATGGCTCTAGAGATGCCATGCAGGCAGCAAAGCTGTGTTCTTCCCTCGTGGGTTTAAAGCATAATGGGAAATGTTTGGTTTTTTTTCCCCATGAATAGGACTGGAATAAAACCTCCACGTTGCATTCCTGAGTAGAACCCTTTAGTCTGCTATTGTAGCCTTTCTAATTCTGCAGAAATAGTCAAGTTAAAGCCAGGCACTGTGGGTCTGCAGCCCTTGTGCCCCCAAGGCAGGCTGAGCCCTGCACTGGGCTGTCCAAAGAACCTTTTGTCCCATTTCCCTGTAGGAGCAGCGGGACAGTCAGACCCGCTTGATGTTTGAGTCACCAATTTCAATTCCTATTAAGGGTAATCTGTCAGAGCACCCGCCAGCATTTGTCTAACTGTGCTGAACTGTCAACAAGCTGCCTGTCATTCTAACCCATTTTCTAAACTGGTCTGATTGTTCAAGGGTTTGGGGGTGTGGAGAAGGGCAGGGTTTTGTTCGCTCGATTATTTAACACGGGGAGAATCAGCTTCCCTGGCTAATTTAGGGCAGGTGGTGCCTGCAGTGGCTGAGGTTTGCTTTGTGATGAGGTCTGAGAGGTGCATCTCAGCCTCTTCTTGCATATGTGGTTAACTCTTGCTGCTTTGACAGAGTTTAGATAGAGCTTGTTCCCACCATGGGTTTGATGCCAACCAGGGTTTTCCTAAATGCTGAGCCACAGTCTGGCAAACAGCTGGGGTTCAGATGCAGTGAACCTCAGTTTGAAGGCCAGAGAATTCATTACTAGCACTGACCCAGGCACACAGGGTGAGGTTTGGGCTGTACCAGCCCCCATTTGATGGCTCTGCTCTACCACTCCATGTTTTCTGTGTCTAACAAAGGAGGCTAAAAAAAGTACAAGAGACCTTTAATTTACAGCTTGCAAATCTTATGGAGAAACTTGGGGATAGTTCTTAACATGCTAAAATAATTAGGATTTATTCACAAGACCTGTTTGGGGTTTTGGTTTTTTTTAATCCCAGAACTTTTTTTCAGGCTGTTAAGTAAAATGCAACATTTATTTGCTGTCTGCTCTTGCCCCAAAGCAATTCTGGGCTGAGGAGGAGTGGTTTTAGCAGGGTGACCATTCTAGGAGTGTTAGATTAGGGGCAGCCCTGATAACTCCTAATCTTAAGATTCCCATCACCTCATCTGAAATTGCTTTGGCTTCCCATGAGTCAGTTTTCTTCCACCTTTTCTTTCGTGAGAGCTCCCAGGCAAAACCACAGCCTGCTTGGAAGGCAGAGGAGCTACTGAACCACTGAATCCTGTGGAGGATTTCAGAGTTCATAAGGAACAATGAGAAGAACCTGTGTGTACTTGCACTGGAGAAGAAAAATGTTCCAAAGAGCAGCAGGTTGGTGCAGCACTGAACTCTCACCACATTTAGCCATTCGTGGCTGGACTGAACACCACCTTACACCACTAACCAGGCTAAGGAAATGATCCAGCAAAGTAGCTGAAGGCAGAAAAGGCCTTTTCTGTTCCTAAATTCTGTACCTAAGCATCACCTCAGAATATAAAGTATTGATTGCAGGTTTGAGAGCAGTCAGAGAGAGATGATTGTTGTGATTTGTATAGTCAGCTCAGGAACACAGTGTTCCCCCAGCACCACCGTTCCAGCTACTTTAGGTAATGTCAAGGGAAGTCATATTTTTCTTTGTGTCATTCAAGAGACAAAAGAATGTCCTGTGCCAATGAAGAGCATAAGGAAACAAATACTGCCAGATGTTCACTGCAGTAAAACCTGCCCTTAAACGGGACATTTGAAAACTGGCCTTCGCTTCCCTGCTGCATCCTCATGCCATCCGTGGGAGAAGCACCTGGCAAAAAAAAAGCTGGAGAAAAGCAAACCCCTGGCTGAGGCCCCTGAGCTTGTGAGCTGTTGTGTTTGTACCTGTTCCCAGGTTTACCATCATTCTGTTGATCACTGGAACTTCCCTGTAGGTTTGGGAACCCTCATGGGTGTCAGGCAGCGTTTGAGCTGCGTACCCAAACGCAGCAGCAGCTGCTGCTGGACACCTACTATGCACCATTTGCACTGGATAAAGATTGTTTGTGTGGGGAAGCAGAGAGATGTACTTAACTCAGAAATAGCTCTCTTCTTTGGAAAGCTTAAGGTCTGAATCACACTGTGTTGGCTCAGTTTTTAGCAGACAAGCTATCACATATGCCTCCCTGTAGGCGAAGAGTCGTCACTGGCATCAGGATTAGCAGCCAGGTTCTTTCCCTTTGCAAAGGAGAGAACAATACTGAAGACTTAAGGGTGACTTTAAGCCCAGGCCGCTCAGGAGGCTGCCCAGGGCTGGGGAGATGGAGAGGTGGGCTAGTGACACTGGGAGCAGGAAGGGTCCACCCGTGTCCATGCCCAGCCTGCACTGGTTCCTGTGTTCCTCTCTGTTCAAAAAGAGCCATATAACATGCCCCCAAATTGAACTTTGTTATTGAAAAGACAAGGACAAAAATAAGTTCCTTTGCTCTAGATCCTTGAGGCATTAACTGCTCCACTGCTGCCTGTGAAGCTGAGAAGACTAGAGCCAGCCCTAACTTCCCTGTGGTTGACGTTGCCCTGAGTTAACTGAAAATACTCCTGATGTGGACGCAGAGGAACACCTGTGGAAACCTGGGAGGGGACAAGACAGCAGCTGAGCTACCTGAACCCGAAAGCAGGGGAGAGATGACACTGGTGAACTTAAAACAGCCTGCAGAGTCCACCCGATAATGCCTATGGGAAGAAAAATGCAAATATATGCAGATGCTTTTTGCATTTTTTTTCTGGAACACAGTGTAAGTTGATGCCTAGTCCTTAAATACGTGCCACTCTTATCCCAGCAGTCCAGAGGAAGTCTTGGGGGAAAAGGGGATGAGGGGACTAGTGCAAAGTTTTTGTCATTAGCTCAAGAAATAAATGACAGATATGTGGTTTAAAATGCTTCAGAGTTTGGACTTAATGGCCCGTTACTGAAGTCACATTAATTTTCAAGCCTCACTTCCAGGCTCAGGCCTCGAGCAGTGCCACAGTTGCAAGAACTATGGATTGGAAGTTCCTGAACCAACTGGTCGCCGACTGAGTCAGGGGAATGACCTTGCAGCAGGCAGCTCACGGTACCTTTCTCGGAGCCGTGCCAGTATAAACAGCACTGGCATCTCCGAAACCATTTTGTGAGATTCCCGTGCTGGCCTTTTTGCTGCTGCTGCCTTTGCACCAAAACTTTCAGGTGGGTGAGAACAGAACAGGGTGCTGCCTTCTTGTTCCATAACGGGGGCAACCGCAGCCTTGGCTCGGGACTGTCTCTTGTCTACGTACAGATATATGGAGGATATGGGCAACTGCTATCTCTTGGTACATCTCTGCCCATTAGCATCAGCCATACAGATACTTAACCGACTTAAAACCTGCCCTCCCCACCCAGCCACACCCCTGTTAAACTACAAAAACACTGTGAACAAGTTCTAGAAAAAAAACACGCCAGCAGTGAATTTTCTGGATGGGTCTAGAAGTGATTTGTAAGAGGAGTCAGCGTAGAATACTTAACAGTTGGAGATCTTGATTAATTTTCCCCAATAAGAAAAGAAAAACATTGGCTCGCAGACTTTAAGCTTCTCCCAGCATCACTAAAGCTCCTGCCACGGACCCCGACGCTGTGTTTGTGTGACATGGAAACGAGCAGCAGCAGCAGCAGTGCTGCAGGTTCAGAGCCTACTCTGCCAGCAACAAAATGGCCAGAGGTGCTGTCGTGATCCTTCCGATTCCTTCCCCCCCTTCCTGGGGTGGCGACGTCCCTGCCGCTCCGGGTAACGCTTTGCCAACTTGAACATCAATATTAAATTAATGTTTCTAACAGTGCTCGAGCTCCTGCCCAGCTCAACTCCGACAGGCACAGAGAGGAACCAGCAGCAAAATCGGGCTGCGTCACAGATGTAACATGACCATCAGCAAAACAAGTGCCGGAGGAGATCATGGCTGTCTTGTCGGGCGGGGAACCTGCCTTCGGCCTCAGAGAAAAATAAGATGGTAAAGCTCTGAAATGTACGTCACCAATGTTTTGCCATCTTTAACTTTACTAAATTTGCAGCCCTTGACCAGTCCAGACTCCCCAAGAAAATCGCTGGTGTTTTGTTTTTCTCCTCAGACCACAACCTAACGAACACTGCGTCATAATGCCGCACTAAGGCTGAGGGCTACAGTAAACCCCACTTCACCAAGGAAGGGAACCAAGATCCAGAGGAATGAATCAGCTTACACAGTGCCACACACACGAGTGTCGGAGGAAGGAAGAAATCACAGCTCTCCCAAGTCCTTTTGCAGCAATAGGCAGAAAAACCATTATGGAACAGTTAGCCACATACAGCTCGCCTATGGTAACAATACCACCCTACGGACACAATTGCTGCCATGTCCCCTTCTTAGCCTCGTTTCTTGCCAGTCCCACAGATTTACCTGCTGACAGTAACCTCAATTCCTGAGTAATGAGATTTACGGCCGAAGTTCAACATTGAAATAACTCCTTTTTAGCTCCATCTCCTCACCCTCCCCGCGTTCAGTCGCAATTAAACTATTGCCGTGGCAAGAAGGTGATAGAGAAAAGGAGTAGAACCGACTGCATTCCGGGTACTCAGAAACATGCCTATGCCCGAGCAAGTACTGGCTGCCAGTTACACCTCCTTCCAGAGGGCTGAGAAATGCCATTAAGGAGCACCAGCTTTGCACAGAACCGAGGTCCCTCTGCCCATCTGTGATGGGGAAAATGCAAAGGGTCGGGGCACTCAGGGAAAACAGCCCAAACCCACCCATCCTGCGGGCAGCTGGGCACCATTCCTTAGTCCAGCTCCTGGGCATACAGAATTACCTCCACGACCACCTTGTACTGGTCCTATATTGTATGTATTTATGCCTGTCCATCTTGCTGCAGGGACCACCATTGTTGCTGCTATTGCTGTTGTTCCCCTGCTCTGCGGAACTGGCGCTGCAGGAGGCAAGGATGCTCCAAGGGAGCCAGCGACAGGCTCAGTGAGTCAGGAGGGGTTGTGACGACTGCAGTAAGAGTCTGAAATTCCCTATGGAATCTGGCAGCAAAGGGAAGGGAGGCAAGAAAGGTGGAGGGAGGGGGGAAAAAGTGGGGAGTGGCACCTACTGCCTGTTTTCCTTCCCTGGTCTAGCGCCGCGCTGCCGTTGGAAATGGCACCCTCACGGCTACTGCGCAACGGGGAGGAAACCGCAGCGCGCGCGGCCTGTGCCACCAAAACACCCGCAGCTCGGCTGGGGTGGGGTGGACGTGAGTCAGTAACAACCCTTCTTCTCCCTCTCCCTCTCTCCCAGGCTGCCCTTCTGAGGACAGGCTACGGCTGAAGTCGCGGAGACAGCGGACGCCACTGTGTTAGAGCCGGTTCTGAGCCCAGCAGTTGTTGCTAAACAACCAGACCTGATGCCTGAGATGTCAACGAGTGAGTAATACAGATTAAATGCTTATGCTCCTCTATCCTTAAACTTGGTTAAAACCTCGATATGATGAAAGGCTATGGAATCATGTTCCCTGCCATATAAGAAAGCAAAGTTACCACTCCACTGCATAATCGGGAGACTTCCTCGGCCAGAAGGACCAAGCTCTCAAAGCTGGTTGTGTCCTCAGCACTTCCAGGCAGAGCTGCCATCTTCACTGCTGGTCGCTTTGAGAAGAGAGGTGAAAAAATAGTATAGTAAATGGTTAAGAGAGAAAAATGTTCTCCCCATCATATCCTCTCTCTGGAGCTGCTCTCTGCCCTCAGTCTCCCATTCAGCCTTACCCAGTCCTTCCCAATCCTTCAGTCCCTGCTTCCTAACACTGTTAGTTCCTTAGCAAGCCTGTTAGACCCATCACTTAGGTATGTCTTCAGCTTTCCCGGACATTCCCAAGCCTGGGGCAAACTGCCCCTTAGGCAAACAAAAGCGGAATTCGGGCAAGAGCGTTTTTCACTTCTCTAATTAATTTCCCACAACATCATTTCCAGGTGCAGTCCCTGTCCCGAGCAGTTTATAGTCCTGCCTACCCTTCACCAGCTCACCAGGGGAAGGAAGAAAGAGAGGAGAAAAACCCCAAACCCGGGTCCTTTCCCCCATCCCCGCAGTCTGCGGCTCTGACACGTCATTCTCACAACCACCCAACCACCCGGCGAAACGAAACCTCCCCGGGGGCCCCCCGAGGGGTGTGAGATGCTGGCAAGAGGAGGTGGAAACGCCGGGTCCCTGCCCCGGGGGGCACCCGGGCAACGGGCGGGCAGCGGGCAGAGAGCTGCCGGCACTTTGAAGCAAGTGAAATCAACGTTGAGATTTGACACCCAGCCCTCGACCAATCCGGGAGAGCTTTTCACCTGCCATCCTCTCCTCGGCCAATGAGAGGGTGGCTCTGGGCTGAGAACCCTCCCCGGCCAATGGGGAGCCGGCTCTGCCACTTAGTTAATGATGCAGCAGTACAGGGAAGACTATCACATGTGAGCTGGACGGCTGCCAACATGGAGACACGGAGAGAGCAAGGTAAACAACTTTCCAACGCCAAAATGATGACATTTAATCCCGAAATGCTAGCTTCCCGGCTCGGCTCATCCTTAACCCCTTTCAGCTGGGCTTTGGAAGCCTCTGGAAAGGCACCGTCTACCTGTCCCTCCAGTGCTTTTAAAAACTGGCCGACGTGCCCTGCAATGATCACTGCGTCACCGTTCCCCCACTTTCCAAACTACGCAGTGACAAACCTCCCAGCTCCGGAGCTCGGGGCGCCCGCTTAACCGCTCTGCCAAAGCCTCGCCAACACGCCAGCCTCTCGGGAGACTGCTGGGGGGGGAGGAGGAGGGGGGGGGGGTGGAAATAAATAAGCCCGAAGAAGACATGCAAACGCCAGTCTTTGCAAAGTTGTCATCTCTCCCCCCCCACCGCTACAACCCTCCTCTGCAGCACGGCAATGCCGGCGAGAGGCACGTTAGTACAACCTGTGCCGTCGCTCCATTGAGAAAACAGCTCTGACGCAGAACAGAGCAACCCTATCCCAGCCCAAATCATACCCCAGGCGTTGCGGGATCCGGACTTAGGGACGCCTGGGGAGAGGGGAGGGGGGGAAAGGGACACCCTGCAAGCCGTGGAAAAATGCGTAGCTGCAGCTCGAACCCCCATCCTGATCAAAGGGTACGTACGTGGGAAAGCCGAACCGGACCGAAGAGCTCTGCCCGGGCACCATCTGCGCAGTCCTCAGCCCTCCGCTCGCTCTGGAGCGCCGCAGAAGAGAAGGTTCCAGAAATTTCCTTTAACCCTTTTGCTGTCTGCCCACTCTCCCTCCCCGCGGGATTAAACGCGCCAGGTCTCCAGCATCGTCAATGGGTGAAACCTCCTACGCCAACCGAGCCCCAGCACGATCTTTAAATGACAGTGGATGGTGGCAGGAGCCCAGTCCCTGATGCTGCTGTTACTTCTCTGCCCGGAGCCCTCTCTGCCTCCTCTGCTCCCTCTCTCCCCTCTTGCTGCAGCAGGGCTGTTGCTGGTAGACCTATCGACGGAGCTTGCTCGCTCTCACTCTCTCAGCTCAGCTCTGTGACGCAGCTCTAAATTCTCCAGCCTGCTCCCTGTGTTATAAGAGCGGAACTGCAGCTTTCCAGGGAGCCCGTGCCAGCCGTGCCAGGGCTAGGCAGACCGAGGGGAACATCGCTCCTGGACTCTGCACCTTTTTTTGGTAATTATTATGTTCCTCACCTCTGTTTCTGTGCTTCCTCCAAGGCTCTCAGCCTCGCATCTCCTTCTCTGCTTCTGAGTCATACTTGGTAGCTTAACTCTTTTGGGCTTGGTAGTCAGCAATACAAATCTCCCAACGAGCGCAGCTGAAACCACAGCCAACTTTGTGGTGGTTTCTGCTTTAAAAAAAACCAAAGCAAATCTTCTTGGCTCTGAAAAACACAAACACACGCACACACACACGCATGCACACACACACACACACACACACACACTTGTTCCAGTTGAGAGTTAGTGCTTTTTGATTAACTGTTTCGGTGACAGGAACCACTCCTCGACTTCCCAAAATAAAATATTTTAGGCCTACGTCTTGCAAACACTCGGCAGGCAGTTACCCTGGAGCACAAAGCAACTGGAAAGGAACTGCTCCCGTGACCGGGCACAGGTCTTCTGGGCATAAAAAGCACGAGGCTGCTGCTGGACCCACAAGTCTCTGCTGTACCAGCCACTGATTGGAGTGTTGTTCAACCAGCAGGCAGGTGTGTGGGGTAGGATGAGGTACTAAAAGGGCTAGAAAGCCCTAAGGATCATCTTAAATCTGAGCAGTATTAATGTTGCCACACTTACAGATTCAGAATGCACAGCGTAGGCAGGGGAACTAAGATTGCATTCCTGGAGCCACCAGCATCCACTAAGCTCTGTCAGAGAAGGTTATCAACCAGCCACATAGCTCAGCACAGCAGGAGGCACCAGGCAAGGCAGGTTCTGCAGGCTCTTGCCCATGCTCTGCCCTCAGCCCATCCCTTGCATCAACCCCGGTGCCAGGCAGGGAAGCCCCGAGAGCCCGGCTTGTAGCCTTAAACCCAGGAATTGTGGAGGAGGATCCATGCTAGATACAGCATCTGGGAATCAAAGAGCAGCTAGTGGAGAGCCAGCACTGTACGAGGGAGTTCTTGTGTCAGTCTGCCTGGACAAAAGAGCCAGCAGTGCGTTTGAAAAACAGGGAATGGAGGGAGAGATCAACTGCTACGCAACTACATCTGCCATTTTAATTCCCTACTTCAGAGCTGGCTGTGAGCTTTGGGTTTTTCACTACAACCAAAGCTGAAGTAACTACTGTTTTGTTGGGTTTTTTTCCTCTTCGCAGCATCTGAAGAGCCTGATCTATTTTGGGATTTGTCTGTACTACACTGAAAATGACACCTGTTACACACAGACACAAATGAGAAGAATGGCAAGCTCCTGGTTTCTCGGATACGCTCGACGAAGAAGGAAAAAGATCCCGAGAGCTGGGTGAGCAGCAAGGGCTGTGGGGTGAAAGGGGATGACCCTTGCCAAGTCGGGCACCAGTACAAAAAAAAAACCCAAACCCCCACATAAAAGGTCTGTTGTAGCTGCTGCAAGGGGAAATCAAACCTCCACGTGACCAGAAGAAGTAGCGCTCGATCAACTAAATGCCACAAGACATGGTTTCTTATGCAATCAAACCCATGAGAGTCCAAGCCTCTCACACACACTTTGTGGCCAAGAGCTGCAGGATTAACTAGTCAATAATGCTGAGAAGGTAAGAGCACAGTGGCTACTCAAATGAGTCACCCAGCAGTGATGCTGTTAAGTTGGGCCAGTGTTTTCTGTGCTGGGAAGCTTTCTGTGCTGGTTTTGGTTACCCCCTGAGTTCTCTGAAGCTCCAACACGTGGGGTCCCGGTGGATTTTCCATGTTCCCGTTTTGCCAGTCACTGGGCAGCTGGTTTAGGACACAGCAGTGCTGTGCAGATGAGATGGACTGGAGCCACCAGATCTGGTGAAGCTCAACACAGCCACTTAGGGCACCTGACCAAGAGAAGAGCCTCAGAGCCTCAGGAACAGGACAGTTGAGAGGTGCTTTTAGCTCTCAGTGATATTGTCAGTCTTCTGGTATGTTAAGAAAGTAAAATGGAGCTTTGTTTTATTTCACAGTCTTATCTTTTTGGTTCCTTTCAGGGGAAAGGTGGCATTTATTTGATGGTTTACTTCCATTGGAAAATTACCAGCCCTGGAACTTTTCTACCTTTACCTGACTGTAAGTATTTACATGATGGTGATGCTCAGGTTCCCAGGAAGACTTGGCCACACTGTGCTAGGAAACACTTAAGTCCATAACTAAAAAAACAGTGGAAAGCTTCAGCACTTGGAAGTGAATAATGAAGTTGTTCCCCCTTCCCCCCCCAAAAAAAATAAACTAATATTCCCACACTGTTGCTCAGGATTTGATATTTTCTGTAAGCTGAAGGAAGGACCTTGAGACTCTGGTTCCATGGTAGATATTGAGGTTGCTTTTCTGTTTAAATTGGAGCTCATGTTCATGTTTTGTTACTGGCTTTATTATTTTATTTTTAGTGTGGGTTTTTTCCCTGCAAACTCTGCCTAAAAGCTGGAGGCAGGACTTTGGTTTTGTAAGAGCTGGCTATGAGGAAGCAAAGTCCCAGGCTATAAAGGAGACTTGGTACATGGAAATAATCCATGGCTGTGGTCAGAGGCTGAGGAGTCTCACCATGTTCAGTGTCTGTTCCAAAGCAAGGGGCTGACAGGCTGTGCTGGGGGGTGCTGATTAGAAAGGAAAAAGTTGTGATAGTGCTGGACAAGAAGATACCACAACTTGAATGGTTCAGGCTCGGTGTTAGGGGGAAAGAATTTCTTCATGATGACAGGATCACAGGATGTCAGGGGTTGGAAGGGACCCTGGAGATCTTCGAGTCCAACCCCCAGTGATGGTGGGAGGGATTGAACCCCCATGTCAATACCACGTCAGCCCTCAGCTGACAGTGTCCCTCAGCATCATGAAAGGATCTGGAAACAATTTGTCAGGGAGTAGGAGCAGTGGGGTCTTGCCAAACTGGGTGGAAAGGTGCATCCTCCGTCCCCTGGCGATCTCCCCTGCTATTTTCTGCTGTCATGCTACAGTGACCTTAATAGCAACAGCACGTGCAGTGTGACACTGCAGAAATCTGGCCTTCCTGCCTGTCACTGTGGTGATAAAATCACCTCAGCCATCCCCCGAGGCAGCTCCTCGGTCTTTGAACCAGCCCCTCGTGGTGCCACCCGCACTCTGCAGCTTCCTGCTGCCGGAGCCTTGGCTCAGGTTGGGGTTGAAATGCCACCGGCCACACCTTCCTCCGACTGCAGGAAACAGCGATTGTTAAAATCAGGGCATGTTCCTGTTTAACTAAAAGCCCCAGATCAAATAATGCACCAAGTTTTAACTACGCCAAACAAATTCCTGCCCGGGACGTAGCAAGTCTGTGCAGCTGTAAATCTCTAACCCCTGGACCTCAGGAGGATAATGTCTGGGCACATCAGCTCAGGGAGTGGTTGGTACTGAGTGGAAGGAGCAAAGGTGGACAGGGGAATGTGAAAGTGAACGATGCTGGGCACGGTGGTCTTCAGATCACCAACCCAAAGGCCTGGAAGTTGCTTTAAGATTCAAACCAGTTTGTTTGGGATGGCTCTTTTTCCAAATGTGGGGTTTGTCAGAGCTGCTTCTTCCTCACAAAACAACCTCAGTGAAACGATGTTTTCCAACATAAATCTGTGTCAGCAGAGAATTCCTAGCCAGCTCCTTTCAAGGAGTACCAGCAGGAACAGTAACATGACAGCCTGTCTTGCCAGGACTGTTTGCCCTGACCCTCACCAAGCAGGGGGCAGGTAATTTTTTAAATTTTTTTCTTTTAATCTGAATGTTATAATAGCAATTTATCCTCAAAAAAAAAAAAAAAATCTTTCTTGGGAGCCCATCCAAGAGGAGGAAGAACAGGCAAGCAGAGAAAGAATAAAACCCCCACTTCTAAACCAGTGTTGAATGGATTCTGGTGCCTGCTGGGGTGTGCACACCTGACTGGGGTGGGGTTTTACCATCCTCCCTGGGGGGTTGGGAATCAGCTGGAAGTGCTGGTATTGGGAGCAGATGACTGCAAAGCCAGAGCTGTGGGCTCATTCCCGAGGATGTGCTGGCATTGGATAGACCCATTTGCATAAACCACTTGCGTTCCTCGTGCAAACTGAGCCCACGCCAGAGAGCAGGCATGGGAGTGGGAGCCTGCAGGTGGAAACCCTCCCTTGGAAAACCTGGAATGCACCTGGAGAAGCCTAAGAAAACCCCAGCTGGAGGAGCCGAGATCCTTTTCAAGGAGGTGGCACCACATTAACATATGAGCTGCTTCCAAGTGATGCTTACACTCCGTGTCCACGCCGGGTTTGAAGTATTTAGCACCATCCACCGACCCCTCATTCTCCTGCAGCTCTGTGGGCAGCACGACCAGGGAATTGCTGCCCAGAGGCCGGCCCTGGTGGCCCTGTGGCCGCTCTGCCCACCGTGGGAGAGTCGGTGGGGGCAGCCAGGCTCCCCGAGCTGCAGCTCCAAATCTTGAGGAGCCAACAGCGCTGAGACAAAAGTAATTATTTCAGCTATTAGCTGCTAAGAATAGAGCCGGCGGGGGTGCTGCGCATGGCTGAGGTGCTCTGGCAGCGCAGTCGGAGGTAGCAGGGATTGCAGTGCAAGCCCAGAAATAGCCAATCTCTGCTCCCAGCACTTGGGAGCTCCATGAGTCACTAACACACACGCCAGCGGAGCAAGGGGGGGGGGGGTTGGAGGACATGGACAGGTGGGGTGTGGAGGAAAATCCACTCTGCCCCTCCACGTAAAGCAGAGCACACCCCTGGGCTGAGTGTTGTCAGCAGGGAGAGGGTGGTTTTGCTAAGGAGCCCGTTCTTTCCCTAAGGAAAGCATCTTCAGCAGGTGCTGGACCACCCTCTGCTTCCCACCCATCGCAGAGCACACCTAGGGCAAGAAAAACTTCCAATAAACCTGCTGCTCTGACACAGCTCAGAGGTACCAACCTGGCCACGGGGAGGCCCAGGGGCTGCTCCTTCCTCCCACCACCTCAGGGCCCAGCCAGTCTCACATGGGCCCAAATACTCCATACGGGAATATTTGCAGAAACCAAACATTCTTGGGTGGTGGGAGGTGCAGCGGGACGGCGGAATCTATTGATCTGGATCCAACTGTGTTCCACGGTGTTTTCCTAGCTGCTAATCTGGCTCAAAGTTCCCTTTACAAATACATTCTATAAGGTTAAACACTGGAGCAAGCAGCTATTTAAAGGCAGGCTTGGTAAATGCTGAGGTGCTCAGCTGGCTGCTCAGAGATGGCTTTAATGTCTTCTCCTGGTGCTGTTAAGCAAAATAGGGTGTCACTGAGTGTTTCTGCTCAGTATAGCTTGGAAAAGGGAATTTTCCTTCCGTGCTGTTTGTGCAGCCCAGGGTATAACACATTCCAGATCTATGACTTGATTCCCACAGTAAAATGAATAATAATGATAGTAAAACTCGTAAAACTTTTTTTTTGTTGTTGTTTTAATAGAGCACCCTTTGTATTAATTTAGTGCTGGATTTTTCCAGCTATTATGCAAAGGGTGCCAAAAAAAAAAGGTGTTTGGTTTTTTTCTTTGTAAAAACCATCACACCCCACCAAAAACCCGACAAATTCAAGGTTTCAAAGAAAAATCTTTTATATTGGTCCTGCTTGCAGCTGCAGGAAGAGCCGAGCTAAATAGAATTAAACATCTCAGCTGGAGCAGGGACAGGGCACCAGACAGCTTGCTAAAAATAGAATAATCCTAATTACAGCCACACTTCTGCTTTTTCACGGTTTCCCGTTTCCCGCGGGGATGCCGGGGCTGGGAATGGCCTGGAGGGGGTTGGGGGCTCAGTGGGGGGCTCAGCAGCCGTGGAGGGACCGGGGGGCACCCACCTCCTGTTATTGCATAACCCCAGGAACACGCCGTCCTCCGGCCGGAGCGATGGGGACGCCGGGAGTGACGGCAGTGACGGCAGCGTCCCGCCTCGCCGGCCTTCGCCTGCCCAGCTCCAGCCTGGAAAAGCTCCTCAGCCCAGTTCCCAAAGCCACTCGAAAAAACAGAGTTCCCAGGTAACCGTGGGGTTTGCTGGTTAGAGATGTCACCACCTCCCCCGTGCTGAAATCTGGTCCTGTGCCAGAGCTGCCCGGTGAGGTTAAACCCCCCCCGCCCACGGAGCGGTGCCATGCACCAGTGCATCCCATAGGAATTGCCATGAATCCATACTGGTTTTATCTCCTCCTGACCCAGAGAGCCAACTTGCTGCCTCATAAGCAAAATTACTGGATGTTTAGTATGAAATAAACATTTTTAAAGCTCTGCTTTCCAAACAACGGTAGTTTATTTCTGCAAAGCCGAGGAAACTGCGACTTCCCCACCCTAAAGGATGTATATTAATTATCCCTTTAAATATTTAGCCAGAAAACGTATCTCTTTGGCCACGATCGTTTTGTTTTGCCAGAAAGCAGAAGCTAACACTCCTGGGGGGGGGGGGGGGGGGGGGGGGTGCCCCCCGCGCTACCCCGAGCACCCGTGGAGAGTTTCACTGGCCGTGGCTGCTGCTAATCAGGGATCACCTTAATCTCTGCGGGGCCTCCCCGTGCCCTCGGGTCCTCTCCTTGCACAAAAACCATTCACCAAACAGCGAAATGCAAAAAAGAAGCGTTTCCAGCCCCGCAAGGAGGGGCGGGCAGGGAAGCCGAACATCGCCCTCCCGCCCCCCCCTTGCTTCTCCGAGGCCTTTGTTTTCCTAGAAATTCCACCCTTCCCCATGTTGTGTGTGTTACAGCGTAGGGTTTTGTCCTTTTCCCCCCCTGCCCCGAGTAGATTTTGGCTGCAGATTCCTTTCTACTGTGCAAGTGTGTGCAGATGTTCATATGACTGTATAGTGTTTACATAGGAGTACGTAGTATGTCTCTGTTGTACACATATAGAAATACCTGTGTTTTATGTTTGTATGGCTATATACTGTACATAGCATATATACTTGAGCAATATAGGTTAATATATACTGTGTGAGTACCTGTGTGTATACCCCCAGCACACGCTCTGTATGTGTATAGATAGAGATGGACTAAGTGCTGTATACACACATTTATTCACCATATATTTTTAATTCAAGTATATAGGCAATATGAATACTTAGTTACACTCTTGGGATTTCTCTATCTATTTGTAGGGAAGAGCAGCAGCAAAGCTGACCTGGAGCAAAGCTCTGGCTCCTCTGCTTGCTGGGAGTGGGCAGAGACCAGGCCAACCCAGCAGCAGGTTCTGCCTGCACCAGAAACACCCTGGTCCTCTTCAGTTGGGTGCCTCCAGCACGGAGACTGGAGGAGAGTTGCTCCTTTATCTTTATATTAGTTGCTGCCCCTGAATTGCTTCAGCCTGTGAGTCATGATGGTTGACTTGCAAAGTGCCTGCCCAGACCCTGGCTGGGGGGTTTACAATGGGGATGCCCACCTTGCCCTGGCCAAGGCTGGCTCCAGGCACTGGCCAAGGGAGCACCTCCTGCCCCTCCTGCCCATGAGCTCCTGGGATGGCCTGGGCTCAGCACCACATCTCCTCTGGAGCCAGCTCATGGTGGCCTCCCCTGGCTGCTCTGCACGAGGCTGTGGGTCCTTTCTGCAGGCACATTGTTTGCTGGGAGATCTATCTGCTGGTGGCCAGAAGGCAACCATGGCTAATGCAGAGCTCTGGTGCTTACTGGGAAACTCACATGTGGAGCTTACATTAATGGGTTATTTTTAAGCAGATGAAAGTGTTGGAGGGTCTTTTCCTGTTCAGTGTAGGAGAGGCTGTTTCAGCCCAGTCATTGGAAGTGTGTGGTCTTTGCATCTCAGTGCTGGGGTTTCCCAGGTGGGGAAAGGTCTTCACCTGAAACATCCCATATTTCAGCTCCTCTTCACCAAAGGCAGTGGGATGCTCCCTTGCAGCTGCCCCTCCAGCACCTTGAGGTTGCCTGTTTTCAGTCTGCCCTGTGCCCATGTCCTTGGGCAGCTTTGTGCAGCTCTTTCTCTTCAGACACTGAAGGCAGTTTGGTTTGCAGTCGATGGATTCTGAGATGCTGTAAGTGACACGGATTCATCTCTGTCACAGGGGAGACAGTGGAAGTATTTGGGTTTGCTGGAGCACAGAGATCATGGCACCTGCAGCAGGTTTCATTAGTATTAGAACTGCCTTCGTGGCAGTGCCATTTCTGAAGAGTATTTGTCATATGAACATCAGCTGCTGCTTTAACTCCAAGCTCAGTGTTACCCTTCCCAGGGGCACAGGTAGGGGATGGTTTTGTCAGAGGTGAATCAACCCTTGTCTCTAACAAAAACCTTGTTGGTGTCTGGCTCTGCATGTGGGGTTCCAGATGGCACTGAGCAGCAGTTTGATCTTTTCGGACATGCCCTGCAGAGCAGGCACAGGGATTTTCAGTCCTGACACCTGGAGAAAAAATGTTACTGGAAGGTCTTGATTGCTTTAGCTGAGACAGCATCCAACAGAAATGTATCAGGTTTGATTCTTCTGAAGCACAGAGCTTTGTCCTCTGGATGCTGGGAGGGGAACCAGGCAGTGCAGTGCAGGGTGTGTGTAGCAGAGGAGGTTGCTCAGGCTCCAGCACCTCACCATGAGCACCCAGTTGTCCTCACTCAGTGCCCTTGGCAGCCTGTGAACACCTGAGAGAGGCAGTGCAGGAGCAGCTCTGCCCAGGGGCTGCACTGCCATGTGTGGTGGGTTTGCAGGGGCTGGATTTGCCATCCCCAAGCTCCCAGCACGTTCCTGCACCAGCTGCCCTGCCTGGGGACCTGTTGTCTCCCACGGTGTCCCTGGGACGAGGGTTTAATTTAGTGTTTGACTCTTGTCATCCCATGAAGGTAGAGAAGTTGTTTGGGACCACAGTGGTTGCATGTGTTTGATCAAGGCTCTGAAGAAGCCCTTTCCCATCTTCTCTTGGCTTTGCTGTACAATGCTTGAATTTGCTTCTCTTACAAAGGGGTGACCTCCCTGGTGTAAGGAACTCAGCCACCTACAGCAGCCATGGTGTCACCTCCAGCTTCTCCACCACCGTGGGCACCCCTGTCCTGGCTCAGCAGCTTCCCGTGGGTCTCTGTGGTGTGCAGCAGGGGTCTGTGGAGACCCCTGCCAGTGGATGGGTGTAGGAAGGCCAGGGGAAGGGTGGGGATGTCTGGAGAAGTGAGTGATGCAGCAGTATTTTTTTTCTTTCTCAGTTGCACTAGCAGCAGTGTCTGCAGCTCCACTCGTTGTTGTGAGCACAGAAGGACTTTCATTCTTCCTTTTCCTCCTTGACTCCAACAGACCTCTCCCCCCTCAGCCCATTTGGGGATCCCAGTAGCACCATCCCAGCAAGGGTGGCACAGGCTCCTCCCAATCCCCCAGTATTCAGAAAATCACCTGGGGGAGCCTCTGAGGATCACTGGAGGTACTGGTGGTGTCGGGCACTGTGAGCAGAGGGTTTAGTCACATCCCTGGGGTTTTTCCCACCCAGGCACCCACACGGACTGTCTGAGAGCACTGGGGTGTCCAGACTCCCAGTCAAGAGGGCAGTGACTGGAGAAGATGCTGGGCCTGTGTCAGTGCAGCCAGTGCTCAGTGAGAGCAGATGCTCCTGTCCTGGAACTGGATAATTGGTATTTTCTGATAATGACAGGAGAGAAATTCTTCATTCAGCCCAAGTCTGAGTGTTGGCTGCTGGCTCCTGTCTCAGAGCTGCATTCCATGATGGACTAGAAATCATTTTCTGATGAGCACTTCTTTTCTTTCTGTTTCTATGACTATTGTGGACATGTCCAGTAAGCAGCTTAAGGCATTTCACTTACCTGTTCCAGTCCTGCCTGCAAACATTGGATTGGATTAAACTTTTATTAGCTGCTAGAGAGTAAAACCCAGTAATCGTTTGGCAAATAGTATTTACATTTTATAGCACGTGCTGGGGTGTGTTTACATTGGCCAAGATGTGCAGATCTGCATCCAGATTTAGCTTCCTTCTCCCCACGAGCACATCTGTCTTGTCTGTCTGTCCACACCCTGCATGGGCAGAGTCAGGGGCCAGCAACTTCCCTCGGGCGTCCTGTGCAGAAACACTGTGCACTTCCCCAGAGAGGCTTGTGGCACTGAGAGGGAAATGCTCACAGAATCCCAGCAGGGTGGGGGTTGGAAGGGGCCTCTGGGGATCATCTGGTGCCACCCCCCTGCTCCAGCAGGGTCACCCAGAGCAGGGGGCCCAGCAGTGCAGTGTCCAGGGGTGGGTTTGTATCTCTCCAGAGAAGGAGACTCCACAACCTCCCTGAGCAGCCTGGGACAGGCTCTGATGCTCTCACAGCAAACAAGTTTCTCCTCCTGCTCAGCTGGATCCTCCTGGGTTCCAGTTTGTGCCCCTTGTTGCCCCTTGTCCTGTCCCTGGCACCACTGACCAGAGTCTGGCCCCATCCTCTTGCCCTTGGGGCCCTTTAGCTCTTGCTCAGCATTGCTCAGCTCCCCTCTCAGGCTGCTCTGCTCCAGCTGAACAGCCCTAGGGCTCTCAGCCTGTCCTGGCACAGAGATGCTCCAGCCCTTCAGCATCTTCAGAGCCCTAAGCTTGACTGTGAATCTTGAGCTATTCTGCTGTCCCTAGCCCCCTGTTTTCCATCCCTTGGCCTTCTTTATTTAGTCCCAAAGCACAGCTTGGTTGGAATACCAGCTCTTTAGCAGAGGTGAAGAGAAGGGTTCTGCAGCATGGGACATGCACTGGAGGCTGATCAGCAAATTCTGGCTGTGGCAGCCAAAGCCCTTGCAGAAGCTCTGGTGAACCTGGAGCAATGCACAGACCCTGTTTGAAGCAGGGGAAATAAATGAAGTATGTATCAAATAAAGTATATGCTAATTTTGGGGTGTGAATGTGCAGAGAAACATACCTCTTTGGAACTGAGAGAGCCAAGATGTCCCTCTCTTGGTCTCTCTAGACAGCACCAGCCATTTCTTCTTTGGGTTGGGAAAATAATGTGTGTAATGGAAGCCAAGGACTGAATGTGACTGTGTCATTTCAGATGATGTGTAACAGCTTCTCCCCTCTCTGCAGTTCCCTTGCAGAGGTGACCTGGCCCAGGTTTGGTTTGCCCATGAGGGAGCAGGAACCCTGGACAGCCCACCCCAGCTGAAATGCCACCCTGTGCCCTGGCTGCCCAGCTCCGGCCATGTGCGGGGTGCTGGGGCTGCAGTCTGGGCTGCATTCCCTGGGCTGCCAGTGGGTTTGTTCCCATCCTTTCCAAGCTTCCTACAGAATTCTGTCAATGAAGTGAGGGTGGGATTTGGGAGCAGAGAGGGATGGAGTTGCCCAGCAGGGATCTGTCAGGATTGGGATTTGGGAATGTCCAGGAGTGGGGTGGGAGCTGGTTGCTCCCCTGCCCCAGCTCTGTCCTCAGCTCCTCATCTCTCCCAGCAGACCCAGCAGTTTTACTGGTGCCCTCCCAGCCTTTTGAGGAGAGAAACCAGCTTCCTGCAATTATGGGAATACGTTTTCCCCCTGTTCCCAAAGGATTCCTACCAGCTCCTTCTAACTTGAAATACCTAGTTTTCCAGGAACCTGATTCCCTGGGCCCTGTGGGAATGCCACTGGAAGCCCCCGGCATGCCAGGGTGGCTGTTGTGGGCACTTGTGCTGCTTTGGGCCCCGAGAGAGGCAGGAGCTCAGCCCAGTTTGCTACTGAAACAGGCTGGAGCATCCCCTGGAGTGGCGGGGGTTGGAGTGTGGCTGCTGCCCAGCCCAGGGGCCTGGCCAAGCAGAGGGGTGGCACTCCTGCCTCTCAGGGCTGTGCTGGTGTCACAGCCAGCGTGGTCCTGTCCCCACTGCCATCCCTGTGTGTGGTCTGCAGGGTCTGGGGTCTGGGAGGCACGAAGCTGAGGAGGGGGTTCTTGGTTGGCACTGTAACTCCACTGCCCGGGGCACACTCCGAGCTGGACTGGGGGGGATCCACCTTCCATGGCTGTAGTGCAGCCCCACTTTGTTAGTGTTGATTGGCTTGAATGAGACAAAGCAATTCTCTCTTCTTTTGGACTTAAGAAGGAGCACAAATTTCCCCAGGATGGCTGTAGCAGTATCCTGAGTTTCTACAGGAGCAGAGAGGCTCCTGCTGCAGTGACCACCCAGCTGGGACCAGGGTCTGTCCCTCTGCTCCCTTGGAAGAGCTGTGCTGGGCAGCCAGGGGAGGCAGCACCAACCTTCAGGACCTTCTTAAAAAGGGTTATTTCTGTCTCATTTGCTCTGTGAGTGAAACACCAGCTCGGGCCTCAGACACCCACCAAACTGGCTGAAGTCAGGCTGGGGACACGGGCAGCCCTGGGCACCCCAACCTCCCGCAGCCTGTCCTCAGTCTCACCTCTCTCAGACCCCCATGGGAGCCTTTCCTTTGGTGGCAGAGCAAAAAAAAAAAAAAAAGTGTATTTTTTTATCCCTTTAATTACCAGATTAATGCAAACTGACTGGGGGGGGGTCCACCCTGAGCCATGGGGCAGCTGCTCGTGCCAGCTGTGCACGGTGGGGACGGGCACCCCGTGAGTGGAGGGCACCCCGTGAGTGGGGGGCACAAGTGTAGGAGAGACCGAAAGTGTTGGTGACCTTTGTGCCAGCCTGTGCCTCGGGGCAGGGGGGATGTGACACCACGGGGCCAAGGGAGTGGTGGCAGCAGCTGTGGATTGTGCTCTGGGCACGAGTGTGGAGCTGAGAAGTGGATGCTTTGCTTTCCCAGCGAGTGCACACGCTGCTTTCCTTTGCTGGTCTGATGCTGAAAAGCTGAGATTTATGTACTGTATGGGAAAAAAAAAAAAAGAAAAAAAAAAGAAAAAACAAAACAAAAGAAGAAAAAAAAGAAAAAAAGAAAAAAAAAGAAAAAAAAAGAAAAAAAGAAAAAAAATCCTAATGTTCCAAAATAAATGACAGTATATTTTGTACTTTGTAAAGTGTTAATTAAAATGAAAAAGAATAAAAAGTGAACCATACGCTGTCTGCTTTTGTACTGATCAAACTGATGACAATAAAGCAGAGCTTGGCATTGTCTATACATGTAGCTCCTTTTTTGTGACCAATGGCCACACGTGGCCTTACTCCCACCAGTGCCCTTTGCCTCCCTGCTCCCATTTAGGAAGCTCAGCAGAGGTCCCCGAGCTCTCCGGTATCCCCAGTCTGTCACTGGTGTACTTACCCCCTAGGGAAGGTACCTGCCACCATCTCCACTCTGCAGCTGTTCCCTGGAACCCACAGACCCTGCCCCATCCTGGGCCCTGACAGCAGATCGTTGGTGGGTTCCTCTGTGTATTTGTGAGGCTCGATTTGACCTCACAGACGGGTGTGAGATGGAGCTGCAGAGCCCCCAGGGGGTTCACAGAGCCTTGCACCCCACCAGGGCTGGGCAGAGGTGTCATCTCCTCACTGGCCAAGCCTGGGTCTCTGCTCAGCACCAGGGCCACATGCTGCAAGGAAACAGTCAAATCAGCTGCATCATCACCCCTATCAGAGGCTGGAACAGCTCTCCTACAAGGACAGGCTGAGGGAGCTGGGATTGTTCAGCCTAGAGAAGAGAAGGCTCCAGGGAGACCTTAGAGCACCTGCCAGTGCCTGAAGGGGCTACAGGAAGACTTGGAGAGGGGCTGATTCCAAAGGCCTGGAGTGAAAGGATAAGGGTAATGGGTTTAAGTTAGAGAAGAGTAGATCTAGACTGGGTATCAGGAAGAAGTTCTTTACCTTGAAGGTGGTAGAACAGTGGAACAGGCTCCCCAGGGAGTTGGTTGAGGCCCCTCCCTCAAGGCGAGGTTGGACAAGGCTCTGAGCAGCCTGGTCTAGTTGAGGGTGTCCCTGCTCACTGCAGGGGGGCTGCACTAGATGCCCTTTGGAGGCCCCTTCCAGCCCTGGCCATTCTATGATTCACAGTGACAACAACTGATGCTGGATGTTTAAAAGGCAGCAGCTACATAAACTGTGGTTAAGAAAAGCATCTCTTTTTTTTTCCCTAGCACAACCCATTTTTCACTCTTCTGGTCAAGACTCAAGGGTGGGATTGCTGCTCATCTGGAATGCAGCTCTAATCCAGAGTGTTGCCTTGAGGGTTTAATCAATTAAAAGTAAAAATCCAGATGCCCTGACATACAATTTGGTGCTGCCTGCAGCTTCCTGCAGAAGTGAAGGTAAATACCCAGGTTTTAGGCTGTTAAACTGGGGGTTAGAGCCCCTAAGGCACCACACACAGAGAGGTTTAGCTGGTGGATTTTTCTTACTTCACCTGCCAGGCTCATGCCCTTGTGCAGGAGGTGCTGGGGTACTGGGTGTGTGTGTCTGTGCGTGTGCCCAGCCCGGTGCAAAGAAGTGCTACAGAAATAGATTGTGATGAGTCACAACAAAGTCATATTATTCCTGGAGTATTTTGAATGCTCCAGGCTAATTATTAGTTCTGTGAGTCATTTGTTTTTGAAGGATCCTGGAGAGAAAATGAGTTTGCTGTAATGTAGCAGGTGCCTAAAATAACTTTTATTTGATGGTCTTTCAATGTGTTTTATTCCCAGTTAGGCAGTTTGCTGACAGACCAGACCAGCCTCACTTGGAGGGATCTCTCAGGGCAGCCCCTCTGGGAGCCATGTCAGGACCCCCAGCCCCTGCAGGGCATTGCCAGCAGCCCCTTGGCATGGCCAGAGAACTGCCCATGGCCTCTTGGCACAACCAGGGCATTGCCAGCAGCTCCTTGGCACAACCAGGGCATTGCCAGTGGCTCCTTGGCATGACCAGGGCACAGACAGAGCATTTGGGCAGGAATCTCTCCTCCTGCCCTGCTCGGGCCCTGCAGTGCCTGGCACTGGGGGTACACCCACTTCTCCCCAAGCTTCTTGGGCTATTTTAAGCCAAGGCTGGCAGCAGGGTGGTGTTTGGAGGGCGAATCACTGCTGCTAATCAATGCAAAATCAAGTGAGTTATTTCAGTTCTAATTGGAGCTGCTCCCCGTGTGCTCCCTGGCGGGGCAGGTGGATTAGGGGATGCAGGTGTATTTTGGGCTGGTAACTTTGTCAAACTTTGAAGGACAAAATGATGCCAGGTTTCCTTCCAGCACAACCCTGTGATGCCCTGAGGTCGTTACACCCCCAGCCCTGGCCCCTTGGTTGCTGGGGGGTGCCCAATAAACCCCTCAGGTTGGGGGTGCCTCTGGGGGGGCAGGTGGTGCAGAAGAGAGTGAATTTATTTTTCTATTTCCTCAATCTTTTGGGTCGGGCTCTGCTCCCAAGGAAGAAGTGACAGGACAAGAGCAACTGGCCTGAAGCTGCACCAGAGGAAGTTTAGGTTGGACATGAGGAACAAGTTCCTCCCCTCCAGGGTTGTCCAGGCCTGTCCCAGGCTCCCCAGGGCAGTAGTGGGGAGGGGTTCCAAAGCCATGGAGCTGTGGTGCTGAGGGACATGGGTTAGCATGGGGAACCACTGGACTTGACCTTTTCCGACCTAAACTATTCTGGTTTTGATGTGAAAGGAGGCAGCAGTGGCTGGGAGTCAGGATTACAGAGGCATGTTTCATTAGCCAGGGACTGTGGCACTGTTGCTCAACAGTCCAGCCCCAGACTCTTAGGTCTGCAGTGTCCCCTGGGCCTGTGGATACAGCCCTGCAGGTGCTGAGGTGCTCACCTGTCACATCACTGTGAACCAAAAGGATTCAGTTTAAAGACAGAGCACGAACCACTCAGCACTGATGAACCCTTTATGCTCAGTTTATTAAAAACATATTAGCTTGGGTTCTGCCAAAATAATTGATACAGTATTCCCCAGAGAGAAATGAGGCAGCTCTGCCTGATGGCTGGAGTATTTCACAGGATGCTAGAGGCACCTACAGCAGTTGTATCCCATCCCATGGTGTCCTAAACACACCACAGCTTCAGAAGGTACCAAGAAACAAGGTTCTGCTGCTTTCCCATTAACCCCTTCCTTGCTAGGCCTGGCTCATTTCAAAGAGCTCTTTGCCACTGAGAGCCACCACTCCCCAGGAGAGATGAGGAGTGCAGGGGTTTGAAGGCTTTGTGATCAGCACGTGATGACACAATGAGCTCACTCCCACAAGCTGCAGGTAGCTGAGGGGGCTCCACTTGCAGCCCTCTTCCATAAACAGAGCAGGCTGGCTGCTGTCACCATCAATCTGTCCTTCTACTGCACTGGCAGCCTCGCCAGCCTGTGATTTATCCTCCTGTGCTGTCTGTCTCAGCAGCACTTGCCCCTGCAAACAGGCTCCCACTCTGCCACTCTAATGAACACATTCCTGGGGTGCTGAGTTCAGAGCTCACTGGCCAGGATAAGAGCACAGCCCTGCCTCCAGCTTCCACATCAGCAGCCTGTGCTGGACTCCAACAGGCAGCAGGACTTTGCTTCTGCTTAAAAAACAGCTATAAAAAAATAACACACAAACACACAACAGCTTTCACTTGAGAAACAGTTTGGCTCAGCCCAACACTGACACCCCAGAGCTGGTGGCAGGGAAAGTGTCCATCAGTGAATGCCCTGTGCTACAGCTTTCATCACGTGCCAATCTTCCCCAAGGGAGATGTTCTTCATGCTCAGGCAGAGGGATGCATCCAGATGTGGGCTGAGCCTCAGACTCTTTGGGAGCTCACCACTGCATGTCCACTCTCCTCTGGGAATTCCTTGCTCCCTGCAGCCAGGCTGGAGCATTTCCACGACGCAGAGATGCCCACACACCCAGGCACTGCTTTGGCTCTACTCACCACCACCTCTGGCTCAGCTTCACAGAACGAGTCCTTTCCCAGAAGCTCATCAGCAAGGCCTCCCATCTTAGCCCAGGCTGAGTGAGCCCAGCAGGGTCTCTAGGTGAAAGACTTCACCATGCTGACCATGTGATCCACTCCACAGGCAACATCCACCACCTCACCGGGCACCGTCACCTGCAGCACACACCAGAGTGGCTGTTACTCCAAGCTGGCACTCTGCACCTGCTATTTCCCATTTCTCATCCTCCTTCTGCTAAACGTGCCAGTTGGGACTTGCACCAATGAAAATGCCACCTTGGAAACTCAGAGGCAGCAGCAGACATGCTCTGCAGTTAGCTGGGCAATGTTCCCCTTCTCCCTTCACAGGAGCAGCTTGGGAAGGACAGGCAGACAGGGAGGACACTGTAGCCTCAGCCCATCTGCTCAGCAGCTGAAGAAGCACAACCAAAAGGAGAGTCACCCAGACAGCAGGAGAGGATCTGCCCAAGCACTGTGAGGTTTTGCCTCCTCTCACCAGCAAAGAGTAGGATGAGGCAAAAGCTGAACTCAGCCTAAGGCAGCTTGTGCTCTAGTGCCAAGCAGACCCAGCCTAAGGCAGCTTGTGCTCT
>JAOEGS010012697.1:0-10353 GCA_025447755.1 Corythornis vintsioides | reverse complement strand
AGGCAAAAGCTGAACTCAGCCTAAGGCAGCTTGTGCTCTAGTGCCAAGCAGACCCAGCCTAAGGCAGCTTGTGCTCTGGTGCCAAGCAGACCCAGCTCTCTCAGCAGTTACTGCTGACTGCAGGGAAAGCAGGGGGATGAGAGAGCTGGCTCATGGGCAGCAGCTCTGTCTCCTGCTGACTGCCCTCCCTTTGGTACATCACCATGGCAGTGCCAGAGCTGACTGCTGCAGGCAGCACAACCCTCCAGGCCACACTTAAAGAAACCTGGAGGTGCCATGCTTGGTGAATTCAGAATTTAGGAATTCAGGATTTTAGGCAAATGCTCCAGAGCTGCTTTTTTCATTTTTAAGAGGAGAAAGCAAGTTAAAGAACCACATCCACTACAAGTTCAGACACATGGAAAGGGACTCCAGGGTGGTCCAACTGATTGCCTCCCTCCTCTCCTACTTGGCCTTCATGGAGCCTGGAAACATCTGGTGGGTTGAGTGCTGAACTCCAGAGCCAGACTCTCCTACACCCACAAAGTCTGGCTCTCAGAGGCACAGAGAGAAGGGAGTGGATCTGGAAGTGTTGTGAAACAGCTATGAAAACACTTCCATGGCTGAAGAACTCCTGCTGCAAATACACAGTTGCAGTTCTACCATCATCTCAGACTTCCACTTCTTTCACAATTACTCAACAAAACTACACAGCAGGTGATGTTTCTTGCCCTCAGGATAACAAAGCCTAGCTAAAGAATATACTTTTGATCTTAATATCACCATCCTTACCCTCCATGGGAAGTACTGGTCCTCCATCCTTCCAGTTCCCAGGCACCCTCTTATATTCTTGCCCCATACAAACAGTTCTCCTTTGTCTATATAGGGAAAAAAAATAGAGTCATTAAAAAGGAAGAATTCTATTTGTGATGCTGGCAAGTGTGGCTACAGTGCTTCTGGGAGTAGAAAGGGGCTCATATTTTCATGTGCAGCATTAAAACCATCCACTTTAGTTCCAAGTACAATAAAAAGATGCCTAATGAGCAGGACAAGCTGCAAGTTCTGGGCACAAGTCTTTGCTTTCCCCTCATACAGCTCAGGGTTTGGAATTTCATTTGAAGAAAAGGCACAGCAGAAGAGATCCCAGGGAATCATCTGTGGTGGGGAATGGCTGTGCTGGAAGTTAGAAGTAAGCACAGCAGGGAACTCTGTCCCATGACATCACGGGTCGTTCACCTGCCCAACAATGGGTCTCCTAATGACAACTTGGGAAAAGAAAGCTTCTGTTCAACAGAGCTGGAGAGTTTTGAGGTCCTCAGCAGAACACGTAGATCTTGGAAGTGTTCAGATCAGCCCTGCAGCAGAGACAACCAACACACCATCTAGAACTTAAGTACCATTTAATTGGAATACAGGTTCCAAAGCTCCCTGAATACCAGGGGGAGACCAGTTATGAGCACCCTGTAGCCAGACTGATGGTGTCACACATATCACCTTCTCAAGAAGAATCAAACATGTTGGCACCTTGTACTTTCATCTGTAAACTATCACTTTCACTACCCAGTACATCGGTTTTCTGTGCTGCTGCCCTCTGCTGACCATTGTTAAATTATTTTCAAATCCAAAACTTCCTTGAAAGCTGGTATTAAGCAGAGGGTTTGCACCCAGAGTATCATCACAAGCTTTGCAGAGGTCTTTCCACCTCAGATTGCTGACTCAGTCCACAGAGCCAGGAAACCCTGACATCTAGCTCTGATCTGGACTCAGTTTCAGTTTGTTTGTTTATCACATAAATTCCTACTGCTTCTGAAGTGCAACTGACTGACTTATTCTGTACACGGCAACGAAAAACACCTTACCAGGTTTCCTGTCTGAAATGTTTTGTTTGCTTTAGAAGAATAAGTCTTAATTAAAGCAGTTAGTGCAGTTACCTATGTTAGAAACCATGCTGACACCTAAAAATGTGCTGCCCACCCCTACTGTTGCATTCCAGTGTGCTTGAAGGTTAAAGAAAGATGGGTGTTATGTTAGTTTGTTTTCCCTTTTAGATGTCAATAATATCACAATGGGACTGCTCTGACAGCAGGACTAGAAACTTACTTGTGAGTGCTGCAAAGTGGCTGAGTCCACAGCGAATGCGAGCCACACGGGTGTCAGGACTGAAGTCTGACCAGCCAAAAAGGCTGGGTGGGATCATCTCTGGCACTGCTGTCTCTATTAGGTTTGGTCCTTTCCCAAGAATTCCATATCCCCAGACAAAAACATTTCCTTCTTCTGCATGACAGTAAGAAGACATTCTGTAAGAAAGTCTGTGCTTGTGAAATTCATGCCATGACTGAGAGTTAATCACATCCAAAGGGATATTTTCCTTTCTCCCACAGCAGTCTAGCACCTTGGGACTACTTAAAATTTCCAAACAATGCATTCCCACCCAAATGCCTTTGCTTTCTTCCCAAGTTATAGAAGTAGATCAAGATTCTCAGGCCAAACCTTCCTGGAGAAATGATGCCAATATCGTGTGGGCTGGATAAAATACTTCAGCTTCCTAAGTGATGGGACAGAGCTAGAGTGGTTTGTTATCTTTGCCTTTTTCTTGCAGGCAGAGCCAAACCAGCAGCAGGCTCATTGCTCTGCCTGGCATGCTGCCTTAAACTGGGTGCCTGGGAAGGGCAGCAGCTGGACAGCAGTTGTCTGCTAGCTCTGCTCTCTTCACATCAGGAGCTCCAATGTCATCACAACCCCTGTGTCTTGTATCTGACTGTCTGCCTTGAGATCACCTTTCATAGAAGTAGACAATCCCTTCCCTCATTCCTCTACTCAGGGGGTCTCTAGCTGGGCACCCCTGTAATCCAGAACACTATTCACTAAGAAGCCTGCTGCAGAATTCCACTGTTTTCAGACCTCTCTACTTTCCAGCCCAGTTATGAAGATTTATTTACACATCAGATTTATATGGATGCTGAAGGTCTCTTTCTGAAGAGCTGCCTTACTCCTCACACATGGTCTGTGTGACCAGCCAAGGAGATCAGAACTGCAAGTAGCCACCAGGCTCCAATGTGCAGAAGCACTCACAACAACACAGGCTGGGAGCAAGGCTCTGCAGCTAGCGAAAGGAACTCCCTGTGTACATTCCCACATCACTGTTCTCCCAGTCTCCCAGCCTTCCTTGCTCCAGTACCTGCTTGTTTCCAGTGAACAAGGTGCTTGCTCCATGGTGTTCCAACCCACCTACCCTACAGCCTTATGCTGAAGAGGGGGACTGCAAAGTGAACTCACCTGTCAGCACAGCATTGCCAGTCCCTCCACATGCTGCCTCCTTTACCTTCCCAATCTGGAATGGCAAATGCCTGGGAACATTCACCTGTTGGGGGATGCAGGAGAGCTGTTAGAGACAGAGACAGGGTAACCTGGAAACTGCACACACATTTTAAACTTGCTCTCTAGTTCTGTTGCATGAACTCCTGAGAGAGACAGCCTTTATTATTTGAATAAAGAAATGCAAGTCTCTAGATTAAAATTACTCCATGAAATTAATTTGGGATGAGAGAGTGGACAAAGTGGGAAAAGTGACCCACTGGAAAGCCTACACACATGGCAACAAAGCCAGGAGTGCGTGACTGTTGCTGAGTCAGTAAGGGAGCACATCTGCAAATTTCCACAATGGACAAGACCACTAAAATTTGATCTGCAGTGACACGTTTGAACACAGCAGGGGAAAAAAAAAATCAATTGGAGAAAATCATTCTTTGGTAGAGTTCAACACAACTGAAACCTTCCCAGCCTGACACACATCAACAGTGACCTCTGATTCACAGGTAATACCCAGCTCTGCTATTCCACAACGTGGACTTCATCTGCACTGCACCTCAAACTCCTGCTTTGACAAACACACCTTTCATCCCTGCAGACCCCCTGACCTCCCTCGAGCACCCAGCCAGGAACTACTGCACTATTTCACCTGGCCAGTGTCCCATGGGTCATGATCCAGCCCCACATCAGGAGAGGCCCAGGGAAAGAAAGGTATGGATTTTACTAAAGCTGTACTAATGCAGCTCTCAGCCTTCTGCCAAGAGGAGCTTGGGTGTGAATTAATTCCCTGACTCCACTCCCTCCACTAAGAGGAGCCTGATCACCTCAGTACCACAGCACAATTGGGTATCAAGACAGCACTGTATTTTTGCCCCACATAAGTGTGTGCCAAACAACTTCTCTCTGTGAGATATTGGGATTTGTTTAGGACTCGGGTGAAAAATTCACCAACATACAGGTGAAATCCCAGGTGAGCCAACCATGACTAGTTCCTGCACCACAACCACAGCAAGCACTTGAGCTGGATCTCACAGGGTGTACTCTGACTTTTAAGAGCCAAACAAACTGGGCTGAAGTGACACATGCCTTTGCCTATCAATAGCAGGAAACACATTGCCCTAAAGCTGTACAAACACTTGAGACAGATTGGGTTTGTAAGCACAGGTAAAACCAGCCTCCAGCCTGCTAGTGGTTTATATTGATCTATGCTATTGTCAACAGAACCCAGAGCAGGGAGAAGTGTGTCATTTTTTACTCTGAGCAGCAGCTGAACTGACACCTGTGAAAACACCCCCAGGCCCACTGACCTGTGTGGTTTCTGTGACACATGCCAGCTGCAAGTATTCTGAATTTCCCCAGCCAAAGACATCTCCTTCATCTGAAACAGCCAGGCAACAGTCCCCATAGGAAGAGACCTGGATAATGTTGACTCCAGCAATGTCACCACGCAGCTTAGTAGGAACACTGGTGATGTTGTAGTGTCCTAGACCTGAAGGGAAAAAAGTAGAGAGATGATAAAGATTTTTTTTTCCAGACATACTTTTAATGCCTACATAGGGACAGTTTTGCGTGTTATAACTCAATCACCCTTCCTCCAAAACAAACCTTTCTCTCTGTATCTCTTAACTACCAGCTTCAGTGGACCAGCAGCCATAAACCCCAGTGCTAGGCAAAGTTACCTCTCTGGAGTACAAAACAACTTTATCCCATCACACCTGGAAAACAGCCTCATCTCTCCTGTCTGCACAGACCAAGTTGTTTGAGAGAGCAGTAACCAAACCAGGCAGATATCCCCACAGAGATGAAGTTTCACAACCAGCTGCATCTTGTCTCTGCAGGGAGAGCCATGAGTGACAGTGCACTGTGATCAGCTTAGACAATACCAGGTGAGGTGGCAGAAGAGGCTGGGAAGCAAATACTTCACATGACAAAGAGCTGACTGAACAGAGACCAGAACACAGATGACAGAAACAAGACTGGACACAGTATGTCTGCATAAGAGAACCATGGGAAGAACCCAGCATCAGGAGAAGAAGGACCAAAGAGTATGAAGGACTGTAAGGAAAAGACAGCAGAATCCACCAGAAAAAGGGCCTGGCCAAAGATCCCGTGCTAAGACAGCAGAAGCTGCCAAAGGTCTCTGTCAGTTCAAAAAGAGCAAGAAGCAAAACAGACCCAGAAACAAGAAGAGGGAAAGCAAAGCCTGTGCAGAAGTGAGGAGCTCACTTTCCCCTGCCACTTCCACATCCCCTCACAAGCTTTAAACAGGAGACACCTTCTCCTCAGATTTCATGCTTGGACTGCCAGCCTGGCATCCTAAACCTCTGCTGAAAATGAGCTGGTTTGTCTCAGTTTGGTTACACAGGAGTGTTGAGAACAGCTGCACACAGCTGGAAACATACCAGCCCCTTCCTGTACTCTTGTGCAGATCACAAGCTCTGTCCTAGGAAAGCTTGTTCTGTTCATCATCCACTGAAATGCAAGCTAAGCTGAGCTCCTACCTGTTTGTCCATCAGCTCCCCATCCACATGCATAGACTGTGCCACTCTTGGTTCTGAACAGGCTGTGGTCTTGCCCACACACAACCTGCACAGAGACAAAGCCAGAACTGGTCAGGAAAGGTCATGTGTTCAGAATTGATTAACGAAGCTTCACTGGCACACAAACTGAGCAATCAACTTCTACAATGCCCATCAGCTCAGATTCTGACTTTTCTCTCCTGATCAAACAGCTCTGCAGACAGAGAAGGCTAAGAACAGCATGATACAGCCCAGAAAACAACTGAACTTTCTCTGTGGAAAGCAATGCTGCAGCTGATTGGTTCTGAGAACCAAACCAAGGCTTTGTTAACAACGCTGGCTTCAGCAGGACAACAAAGAAACAGCAAAGGGTAAAGAAGAGCCCCCCCTTCCCAGAGAGCTACCACATGGCTCTCAATGCCAGCTGCAAACTGCTCTTGATTCCTTGCCATGCAAGCACTCTAGGTACACATCTGCTCTCAAATGGACATTCATGTTGAACCAGCAATCCTGTCTGCCACAGGAGTGCTGGGAATTAAAGCCAAGAGCTTCAAAAGCAGGCATCCAAAATTAGCCAGAGATGAGAGGGGTCTAACCCACAAGTTAAGAGAGTGACTACCAAGAATATTAATCTCGTGACTGCTGCCATCAAAGTACAATCAGGTACCAATCATTCAACTCCCTGGAAAAAAGAACATCATGACAAACCCAAACAGAAGTTCACAAGTGTGAGACAAACCATCACTGGGCTGTAGCACATGCTCATCATGTGGATGAACAAATAATCCTTGTGTTCTAGGATGCTGTATGGAATATGAGCAATGTCTGCCTGCAGAGAACTGCTCCTGGGCCTGGAAATAGTGCAGCTGTCTGCAGGCTTGGTGGCATTTATGCTGCTCTGCAGGCCCTGGCTCTCCTAGAAGCCTGCTCTAGGGAAATGCTGGCTAGTCTGAGTGGAGGAACTCACAGCTCACTTTTGAAACAGGGAAAATCCCAAATAAAACAGTTTCCAAGTGATATAAACATGATGAAGGGGAACAAGAAATGAAGACAGGTCATAGTGAAGATGTCAAACAGGAGCAGATCCAGTACTGACCCCCAGAATCCAGCACTAGCTACTGGCATCCAGCTAGTTTACATGCCAATGATTACCACCTTCAGAATTTAGTTCAGATGACCTCCTTACCTGGACAACTCTACTGTCAAACTCCTTCAGCTGATGAATGAGATGGCTTTCACTGGACAACAGCAACCAGCCACCGAAAAGAGAAAAGACAATGCAGAGGATTTCAGAGGACTACAGTGGAAAGACACAAAGGTGGACCTGACTTCACTGAAAGCCATGTTGCTATTACAAGAAGAGAGATTTTCATGTGTTCTCTCAGGTAGTCATAGTTCTACTGCAAAATTACTGCACAAAGAAGGAAATTAATTTTGCATTCTCTTATTTAAGATGTTAAGAACTGCCACTTTTTCAGCACAACCTCTCATGGCAACTGAGGGTGGGAATAATCCTCAAACACATTCCCTAGTCTAGAATAGGCACCAGATAATACTGCAGCACTTGTACAGACACTACACTAAACTTGAGATTAACCAGACAGCACAGACACACAGTGTAGCCTTAACACCTATGTCATTCTTTCATAAAAATAGGAATTCCAAACAATCCAGTAACTGCCAGTATCCAGGTGAAACAAAGCTAGCTCAATTACAACTGTTTTGTTAGTTTACAGGCCAAGTCTTGTGGATCACAGACAGAGCAATGAGCAGGATCTCTCCAAGGACCTGCCAAGGAATCAGTAACTTTCAACATATTCCCACTACATCACTACAACCTTATAGAGCATTTTGAGAATATGCTTTGCTGTGGCTCACAAAAGCATGTAAAGGAAAAGCACTGCAGATTCAAAGGCAGTCATAGCAAAGATAACTCAACAAAAGGATGCCTCTTTCATCATTAAATGGCATTTCTCACACCCTCAGAAATAACACTTGCACTCTGAGAGGGAGAAAGACTGACAACTAACACCAATTACCTGAAGCAATTTATGGAGGCTTGGTTTTCTCACTATGCCCTGTGAAAACTGTCACCTGCTGAAATCTTTCTGTCTTTGTGAGTGTGGTCAGAGGAGTGAGAGTGACAGCCTGGCTCTAAACCAGGCCGCTTATATGATGCCTGCAGCATAAAAGCTTCTTCTCAGACTCCTTCATCTTAAATGGCAGCCTTATACTACAAGGCTTTTCCCACCTCCAGGCTTTTCTGTAGGGTAGTTTTCACACAATTATGCTTTTAAGATTAAGGAAGTTCAGGATCTTTAGATTCTCACCTGTAAATTTCATCTTCCACAATCTTTCGGCCACACTGCCCGTAAGAATTGTTCCCCATTGTGAAAACTGAAAAGACAATGGTAAAACATCCTATTTTAGAACTGTTCAGTGCCCACAAAGCCTCTTTTTGGGTACACGAAATATTTTCATCCAGTCCTCAGTGCAAAAGGAGAAACACACCACTGTAAAAATTGGCATAAGCTTTCTTCAAAGCAAGTCCACTTAAATTCAAGTGACTGAATCAATTTCAGTCGACAGCATGCCAGGGATATTGTTGCAGGCACAGCAGCAGTACCTGGAGCCCACTGGCAGTTTTTCAGTAATTGCAGAGTTCATCCCGCCGTTGCCAAGGAGACTCAGAAATAGATCAGTGCTCCCACAGGAGCGTTAAATCAACAACCAACCAGCTCACCCACTGAGAAGCAGCACTGGATCACTCAGCACAGCACTGAAGCTGCTGCACCAGAGAATTCTCAGAGATGTGGAGAGTCATTTCACACACAAACAGGATCTTCTGTCTAAAGGCCTATTAATTAATCGCCTCTATAACGCAGCACTCTGGGGCTTCAGGGGGAAAGTAACACAGGAGTATTGGCACAGCCAGCCAAAGCTGAATTCCAAACCACGTCTGACTGAACAAGACAAACAGGCTACACTTCAACAAGGCCTGGGGCTAGATAAACAAACCATAATTTGCAACACTTATAGTGAAAAAGCTTCCAACACGTTTACAGCTTGAGCCAAGCAGAGCTCAGTGCATGGTTACCAGCTCAGGACACTCCCTCTAGGGAGCAATCCCTAAAAGGCCAGCAGCTCCCTGCATCACCCTGACAGTGCAGACAGCCCAGCTGGCTCTAGCTCTGTAGGACAGCAGACAATCTTGTTCAGAGCTTTTAATAAAAGCATAGCCAGGCATCCCTGGTCACCAGTACAAGTGATACTGTACCTCCCTCGCTGTCCGTCAGGATGAGGGAATGGGCTCTCCCACAGGACACCTGCAAGACTCGAGTCTGCTGTGGCTTCTCCAGTGGTAGTGGAATTGGAGATGGTTCTAAGACATATTCATAGCCCTTCGCTTAAGGAAGAGAAAGAAGTTTAAAAAGTCAGTAGCTTCCCCAAAGCAAATTAATCATGCATTTGCACATGCACACGCTCACTTTTGTTTCATTAGAAAAGCAGATATATTTTTAAGAGCCACGGTACAAACCCGAGTAAACGGCTGAGTGGGATTCATTAGGGTGGGGAAGAAGTTAAAATCCCTAGGGATAGTTGAAGCCTGTAATCCTGCCTAATCAACCCCCCTGTACCTGGAGGCTCAATGTCATATGGCTCCAGGCAGCCAGAGCTGAGAAACTGAGGCTTTCAGCCAGATGTTCAACTACCTTAGAGAATAAGGCTGGATTACTGAAGAGCTTAACACCAAACACAAACTAAGCACTCTGTGCAACTGGGGATACTGTAAACAAGGTACAACAGCAGCAATCAAAAAAAGCATGGAAGGTGAACAAAAAAACCTCTTTGGGCTTCATATTTAAAGAACAGAAGATTAAAGGCCCTTGCAGAAAAAAAAAGGATTGCAAGAAACTTTAGTTAGCCTGGCTCCATAGGGGATAGGAGATCTAACAGTTACAGCAGAAAATGACAGGCTGTACTAGAAAATGAAGACTTAGTAACCTGAAGAATATGTAATGAGGTACTGTCAACTGGGAAGAAAAAAATGGGGGAATAAAAAAAAGAACAGCAAAACTTAAATCAGTACTAAGGAAAAGGTTAAGGGGAGATAAAAAGCTTTGATGATATCAAAGAAAGCCACAGTAACAAGTGAAATCAAAGCCCAGGACCCCAAGCAGAACTCCACTCACATGTTGCAGTGCTTTAACGACTTCTCCCTGCCTTCAATTAAAAAAAAACCAAACCAAACCAAACAGAAAATCTACACATAGCCTTTTACAGCAAGACTCTGCTTGAAGTGAAGACAGACTGCTTGCTAACAGCAAGAGCCTGCCAGGCAATACAGCAGGAACTGAAAGGCAGGGAAGTTTGTGTCTGCCTGAAGAGAAGTCACAAAGAAAAAAACCTTTTCCTCTCTCTCTGTTCCTTCCAACATAGAGACCCAAGCTACTGGGATGGAGAGAGGAGATTCTGCTGCTCTGCTCTGGGCAGAGCTCCCCTGGAGCCCTGTGTCCAGCTCTGGAGCCCTCAGCACAGGAGGGAC
>JAOEGS010012693.1:0-19590 GCA_025447755.1 Corythornis vintsioides | reverse complement strand
AAATATTGTTTACTTTTATATATTTTTAATTTAAAAATATAGATAAAATATCATGTCTTTTTTTTTTCATAAACACTGAGACAGTTAAAGAAATAGGAAATAATTTCTCAAGGCATTTTTGATAGAACAGAAAGAAAATTACCTGGGACAGGGGCAGCAGCTGATGAACACGCAGCAAGATACGTTGATCCCAGGATCAGCTTTTGAAAGGGAAAAACGTGGACTCAGACAAAATAACTCTGAGAATTGACAAGTCACTGAAAAGCCAAGTGGTGCAGTGATATTATGAGTTTTATCTCACAGAGGCAGCAGCTTAAGAGAGGGCACAGAGGCAACACTGCACCCCTGTGAATTACACTCGGAGATTAGGGGAGGACTAGTTAATCAGAACCTGCTAACACTTCAAACAGGTTTTGTTCTCATCTCAGTTAATCCCTGCTTAAGTATGCATGGCCAGACGTATTATGTGTTGCATAAACACCAAGTCCTGACATCACATGGACAGAAAAGGTGCTATAAAGTTCTCCAGTGGCTTCCTATTTTTTTTTCCCCTGCGTGCTGCAAACCCGCAGTTTTCCCGAGCCCCTTAAACCACGGCTGCACCCCGCCTGTCGCCGACCGCCCAGGCCCGGCTCCACTGCCCCAGGGCTGCCCTGCCGGGCCGAGCCCGCCTCTCACCGCAGCGCCGGGGCTGGTCGCCGCTCCCCGGAGGCGCCTCCACCGCGGCCCAAATGGGCGGAGGGGCAGCCCTCAGGCGAAAGAAAGGACTGGACGTTGCCGGAGCGGGATCACCGCCCCCCGCCAAGCCCGATGTGGGGCCGGGGGATGGTTCTAGCTCCGGACGCCTCCGTGCCCAACGCCTGCAGGCGACGCCCGGCGCGGCCCAAGCCCCTCGGGGGGTCCCCCGGACACGGAGCCTCCAGCCAAGGCAGGAACGCGGATTCTGCCCGCCCCCCTCCAGCACCCGGGAGCTGCTGGCTCCGGCACCGGGCCGCTCCCCTCAGCGGGGCCGGCCCCCGCCCCCAAGGCCTCAGGCCTCCCGCTCCGCGCCCTTCCCGCCCGGCCTCGCCTCCTCGCCCCGCTGTCGCCATCCCCTCGGGGGTTGCTCCGCCGGGCTGGGCTCGGCACCGCCGCTCACCTGCCGCGGGCAGCTCCGCCGGGCCCTCACCGCCCCCCGCCCGTCCCGGACCGGCCGCGGCCTCGGCGACAGCAGCAGCAGCAGGAGAGGCAGCGGCGGCAGCTCCCACCGGAAACCAACTGCGCTGACCAATCAGCGCCCGCCGTGACGTCAATGCGCCTCGCTCTCACCCGGCCCCGTCGCCGCGGTAACCTTAAAGGGGCAACGCCAGGCGCTGCTGCCTCAGGGGCCGATCGTAGCGAGGGGAAGAGCGCGGGTGGGTCCGTTCGGCGCTTTAAGGCGCGTGAGGCGCGGGCGGCAGAGGCGCTGAGGGGAGCGCGCTCCGCGGAGGGACGGGCCCGGGGAGGCGGGTTCGGCGGCTTCGCTGCCCGGGCGGAGGGAACCAGCCGGGTCCGGGAGCTCGTGGGACGGCCCGGGGAAGCGGGGGCTGCCTCTCCGCTGAGTAGGCCTCGCCCGGAGCGCTGTGGGTTTACCGCGCTGACGGTGACGGGAGGTCGGAGCTGCCGGGCGGGGCCCGCGACAGAGCGGCGGGGGAACCTCGGCCTGGAACCTGCCGAGTGGGCTGCTCGGACACTTCAAAATGGCAATCAGATCTGTGCCAAGTGTCGTTTAACGTGTCGGTAGTGCCCAGACGAGTCCTTTGCCTCCCTTGGCTTGGTGCTTTCCGCGCTGCAGGGCTGGGGACAGTCAGAACTGAACCCGGTGTCTGCTGCTCGCCCGGTAACGGGACATCCCTCTGCTTTACAACCCCATGTTACAACTGTTAACTGAGAGCGTTTCAGCGCCCTAGTTTTCTCGGGACATAGACCCAGAATGATGCCAGTAACTACAGCGGGGCCGGTGTATTTTGAGATGAGGAGACAGCCGGTTTTGCAGGGAACTGTCTGCCCTGGCATTTCTTGACTAGTTATCCCTTTGTTTCTCTAACATGAGAACAGCTCACGTGTAGATCTTGGATCTGTATTTACCACAGGCCAAAGTTAGCCCCTGGTTTCATGAAATGCTGGAGAGCTTCTCTGTGTTACAGGCTCATTAGAAGCCAGGGTCCAGGATTTGCTGACACTGAGCCAAAAACTGGGACTTTTACCCAGAATACAAGTTACAAGGAATCATTAACATCCTTAAAATACTGCCAGAGAGCAGTATTAGCAAATAAATCTACCTGCCTACCTGGTAACAATATTTATCTCTGTAACTGAAAACTAGAAGTTTCAGAGCATGAGAAGAGAGTTGTGTGAATTCCTCCCAAAACTCAGGGGTGTTTTGCTTTTTATCCCTCCCCCACACACACACACACCTTTTGGAAGCTGCCTGCTGTTGTCACAGCTCCCTCCTTGTTTGGGCAAGTCCGGGTGCTGCTTTGGGATAGATCCCATCTGGAACAAAGATCAGCCCCGTACGTAAAACCAGTTCTGTAACATTCTCTGGAGGAAGAAAACAAGAATCCTGTCTACGTGTAAGCTCTTGGTGCAATCCCTGAGCTGGGGAGCTTGGTGGCGAGGCTGGCCTGGAATGAAGAGGACAGAGCAGGTTTCCAAAGGAGCCCTGTGGTGCCAACCTGAGCTCCCTCCTGTTAACTGTGCAGCTCCTTCACCGTGAGTCAGCACTGGTGCACATTTGCAAGTGAAATCATGCTCCTCATAAGCATATGCTCCTACATATTCATGTATCCATTCTTACACTGCTAAAGGAGGTAAGAGGGATTAAAAGCAAAGCCCTGTTCCATTTGGTCTGCTCTGAATTACAGTCAGACCTTGGGTTTAACTGTCTAATTAAATAATAAACATTCCCGAGTAACTAAACTTGTGTTACCATCAGCACCGTTCCCACAGCTTTCATTTCAAAACGATTTTATGGGTTGGGAGTTTTCTCATGGAGCAGTCTGTGGCCTGAGGCTGTGGCTGTTGAAGAGCAGAGGAGACCTGCCTGGCCTGCCAGTAGATGGGAAGGCAGGAGCCATCCTGCAGCAGTGTGACACCACCAGTAAGGTCTCACCAACAGGGAGGAGGTAGAGAGCTGTGCTGGCTCATTCTGGTTATCTTTAAGAAGAACTTTGTAGAATCATCCACACCAGGTAGCAAGAAGATGGTTTTTACACTGAGGGTGGTGAGAGCCTGGCCCAGGCTGCCCAGAGAGGTGGTGGCTGCCCCATCCCTGGCACCATCCCAGGGGAGGTTGGCCAGGGCTCTGAGCAACCTGCTCTAGCTGCAGATGTCCCTGCTCCCTGCAGTTGGACGAGGTGAACTTTGAAGGTCACTTCCAACCCAAACCGGTCTGGGATCCATGGTTTTTCTAACTCAGTTCCATCTCCTCCCTGTGGCAGAGTCTGTCCTAAAGCACCATCACATTCATTTTCAGAGCAGTCTAGTCAGTCCTGGTTCAAACCCCAAGCAAGCACTATGGGTTAGATGGTTGTGATTGCAGTGCTGGTAACCATCACACGGCCTTAGTGGTGGGACATTGTTTTTTCGAGAGTGGTGAACACTGGGAAGAGCCTGAGCATGGATGAGACAAGATAAATCCCCAGGCAGAGGCTGTGAATCATCCTGTGTCCCAGCATGGACTTGCAGAAAGCTGCATTTAGGACTTACTGGATTTTAACAGCCTGATTGCTCTCATTTTTCAACCAAGAAACACTGCCTGAAGCGTGGCATTTCTAGGCTGATCCTGGATGAAAGTGTCCAGAGATATTTAAGTCCCTGCAAGTTAAGAGGAGTTGGCTCCCCAACTGTCTTGGAGAACCTGGACCAGTATGTCCACCCATTTTTGTGAAGTCTGCTGTTAGGTTTATGTATTTAGCCACTACAGCCTCAGAAAAAGCACTATTTTAATGATGAAAACCAGCAGCCCTCTTCAAAAGCATCCCAATTCCTTCATCATCCGAGAGATAATGCCCCCTCTCATCATTCCTGGGCATTTGGCTCATCTCCATTCTGCATTAAGTCATGTAGGATACATATTCCTCGTCTCATAAAAGACCAATAAACTGGCTTGTAAAAAGCATCTGAAATATCCCAAGTGGGAAGATAATTTGTTTGCTTTTTAACAAAGCTTCCCAGAAGTTCTTACGGGGACTGAATTCATTACTCTAATTTTTAGGCTGCTATTTATCAACGTGTTGATCAGTAATAGAAGCTAAGAATGGTCCCTGGGGAGGAAAGAAGTCAAAGCTTTATATTCTGCTTTCCACCACACAAACCCCACAGAGATACTGGCTCAGGGCATAAAGCATCACAGAGCTCCCCAAGCAAGGAGTTGAGAGCACAGCTGGTTAGGTGGGGAGAAGAAGATCAAGGGACAGCGAGGATGATGTGGGGAGAGGGGTGAAAGGGGTGTGAAGAGCTGCCTGGAGCTGAGTTGTTGTTGGATCCACCTGAAAGGAAAATGAAAAAAAAATAAAAGTCATAGGTGACTAGGTCAGGAAAAAAATATATCTGTATAATGACAACTAAATATATATATACACTATATTATTATACTATACATACTATATTATATATTAGTATATATATAAATATATATATACTAAAGGTACCACTCCAGCCCAGTGCCATGGTCTCTCCTTGAGGTACCAGCACCTCAAACAAGCCACTGGGATTGAAAGTGAACTGAGTGTCAGGTGGAAGCAGCCCATGGCTGCCCCACACAAGGAGTTTTACATGTTAAATCATGCAAATCTATCACAAGCAGGGTCCAAAGAGGCACAGCCTGACACACAACACTTTTGACTAGGTGACTGTTATGTGTGCACTGCCTTGGGGTGGGGGAATGAAGCAGCTTTGGTGGTACAGAAAGGTTTCTTCTACCAACAGAAGCCACCATCCACCTCAATGTCCCTGAAATCCACAGCAATCAGAAAGTCAGTGGAACTAAGAGGTGTGAGCTCACTGCAGAGCTCCTGCTGCATACTTTGCACATCTTCATGTATTCTATTTAACTAGCAAAGAAAATAAACACCTGCTGCTGCTGCTCACCACATCTCAGTGGGGCTATACAGTGTGATTCATGGAAGATCCAAAGACTAGGAGCCAATAAAACCCCCTGAATCCTGTTTAATGATAGATTATTTGAGGGCTTCTGCGTTCCAGGCCAAACTCTGGAGCTGACTGTGTGAACTTGAGAGCTTTCAGTGTCACACTGCACTGTACCTGCACACAAGGAGAGAAGAAGGGAACTTGCCACACAGTGCTCAGCAACGCACAGCACTTGTCAAGTAGCCTGAGCCTCTGGCTGAGCTGCAGCAGAAATAAACCTGGTTAAAAAGCCACCCTGGACCTGGGCAGATGGTGCATGGAAGCTGCTCTGGTCTTGCTGCACATCAGCTGGGCAGAGGGTTGTGTGCAATGGTCCCCAGTGCAGAACGGGTTTGCTTTGAGCAGCAGATCTCAAATCATTTCCATATGTTTACTTTGAAGAAGAAAATGACTGGTAAGACTCAAAACAGAGTAAACCAAGAGCCAAGAAAAAAATGCCCCCGAGTGCCCAGATCTTAAAGATAGGCCAGTCTGGGAATCCATTTACATCTGCAAGACGTGCCTGCTGCAACACAGCCCGCACACGCTCAGTGTGGCTCCCAGCTGGAAGGATCCCAACCCCCAAGGGGCAACTGTTGGGAACATTTCACCTCCTGAGTAAATGCTGAACAGCCCAGCAGGGTGAGGGAGGCAGCACAGCCAGCCGGGTGCCATCGTTACCTGAGGTATGGCACAGAGCTCTCCTGTCTTTGCTTCAAAAGCCAGGACACCCTGATTCAATTCTAACACAGATAATGGTGTTCTGCTGCCACCCAACCATGCTTAACTTGAACTCAGTGTTCAAGACCTAAGGGGTTGTGTCTAGCCCAGCAGTTAACCTGGGTAAGAAGTTTCTAAGCACCTCCTGATAATAATTACTGGGAACTCCTCGCTTAGGTGTCTGTGCACAAGGACCTCAAGGACTCTCCTCGTGTCTGAGGACAGGGATTAGCACAGTGGGTAACAGACACTTCGAGTGCTGGGCTCCCTCACATGAACTAGGAGATAAACCAGCATCCAGAGCTCCACTAAAAAAACCCTGGGAGGCTCAAGAAGGAGATGAGAGAGCAGCAAGTCTTCACCTCCTGCAGTGTGGATGCAAACCCTCTTTGTTTTGCATGGTTAACTTCATACAACCTCTGGGCAGCTTCAGTGGTTCGTGAACTGCCCGAGCATCTGCAAATGTGATTCCTGACTTAAATCTCTCTGACGCAAACCGAATGAAAGAGCAGTGAGATAGTGTGTGGCTACTGTTGACTTCTTTTCCGGGAACACATGTGAAATACTACCAGTGTTTGTTTTGTAACAGAATGTAAATACCCACATGGAAAAGAATCCACAGTTCCCTTGCTTTTAACACGGGGGCAGTCTGGGGAGAGCTTCGTCTCTGAGCATCATCTGTGACACTTCCCTCGCAAGATAAACGTGCACAGAAAAACATTTCAAACCAGTCGTTTGCTCCTGTGCTTGTCTCTGCAAGCAGGTGGCAAAGTAAACACACCAGGCAGTCGGTCAGATCCACTATTCTCAGACTGGACTGACATCTGAACAATGTCTGGACTGACATCTAACACGCTGGCTACGGAACCGAGCTATTTCTGATGCAAGTTTCTGCCTCCCCCACAAGATAATAGAACATTTTCCCAGATGGAAGGAACCCACTTTAAAAACAATAGGTCTTTGAAATGTCAGCTAAGGCCTGTCTGGCATGTGCTGTGTGCCACAGGAATACGGTAGAGCCTTTTTCATTCTCCAGCTCTAGCCCTTAAATCTGAAGCAACAAGGATTATGGTCTAGTTTCCTGCTCTGCTACCCATTTCCAGCCTCTTCTGTGGAAGTCACTTCAGCATCACTCCATCTCTTCCCCTAACACTTTCTGGGCTCAGATGAAGCTGAGCTCATGAGATGTTTACATGCTCCAGTAACACAGCTTGATAGCTGAATTACTTGAATGTGCTTTAAGCCAGTCACACGAGAACTGATGCAGGATGGTTTGCAAAAGAACGTGAAGCTGTGTCCACGTGGAGGTGGAGGCTGTGGCCAACAGTGGCTGTGGTGACCCTAGCTCTGTGTACACCACCATCCTCTGGACGGTGTAGACGCCTCCCTGCGCTTGCTCTTTGAACAAGAGCCAAGTTGGTTCTGCTATGAATGTATTTATTATGCCAACATTTTGTGCCATTCCTTCTGAAAACCCCTCCTTGTCTCCTCTAGCACGAAGGGGGAGAAAGTCACCCAGGTCATGAGGCTTACTTAGTGCTAGGAGCTTGGGCAGAGAGCCCATCTCTCCCAACGTTATCCCTCCCCAACTTCCCTAAGCAGAGCTGCTCCTCCAGTCTGGTCAGACCAGGCTGTGCAGGAACCCAACGTTCCTGTCTGCTGGGGCCTCCCTGTGCTCCCAGTCTTCTCTCGATGTTACTTGTTCTGATCTCTCACATCAGAACATTCTTTGATCTTTAAATAACTACAGTGGAATTACAGTTACTGCTGTACCCAAGAGTTAAAGGGAAGGCAAAAGTTTCTCTTTTCCCTCTTCCAGTTTAACCCCCTTTGCTTTCTGTGGTACAGATCTCTTATGGCTCTCCCCCAAAGAGCTTCCAAGACTTTAAAGGGGCCGTTGTGCACCCCAAGAGACATGAAGATCAGCCCCCCTCAGCCTGTACTGGTCCCAGGAGCAGTGTCAAACCCATTTGTGACAGCCTCCAGGGAGATAATCCCTCACCAGGGTAAGTGTGATGTCCTAATCCTAATTAGGGAAATGGGATGTTTGCCAGAGCAAGGACAAGATAAAGAGCATTAATCCAACTTACAAGGAAAGGTGGCATTAGGTGGTGAGCTCTTCTCTGACGTCAGCAGGCACTTCTGAAAGGGCTGCTCACAACCAACAGCTTGTTAAATGGCAGCATCTGGCTCAGCATCAAGAACTGGAAAAGATAAAACCAGTAGAAGCAAAGCTCTCAAACTGGTGAGATTCAGACTGGCTGTGGAATCAGGCATGACTGCTCTCATCCTTCCCTCACTCTGTCTGATGAGGTGCCAGCAGATGGCTCTCAAGGTCTCAAGGTCCAGATTTCTGCACCTTAAAGAGAGTGCAGAGAGACTTCTCATACACACGTGGCACACACACCTCCCCTGGGGGTCCCTCCCCGGGCTACTTCAGCATCTGTCCAGACCCTTCAGCAATGCAAACCCATCTGATGGTGACTGTCACGCCCAGGATCTGTCCATTGGTTCTTCTTTCCTATATTTTTATATTTTATATGGAAATCATGATATTAATAAACACACAAACTAAAACTAAACTCCTTTTCTACAGCATATTTATTAGCAGGACTACTCAACTCTCTCTTGAAGTCAGTGGTTTTTCCTACAACAGGGTGCAGAGAATCGATCGAGAATCCAGAGCAAAGGCAGCTCTCTCCATTCCACAAGGAGGGTGCAGGAGCATCGCAGCAGCTGCTGGAATGCCAGGAGCTGTGTGTGCAGCCGGACTCAGGGCACCAGATGGCAGCATTTATTGTCTGGAGATCCTGGAGCAGCCGGGACTGGCAGTTCTGAGCTCGACACTTGATGCTCTTAAAGCCCCTCGAGGCTGGGCTGCAGCCCCTTCTTCCTCCTCTGTCTCGATGATCACGATACCACTTGGTAAGAGTAACAGAGAAGAGCAAAGTGAACTTTATGGGTCACCTCTCCCCCCTTTTTCATGTGCAAAAGGTGGTTTCCTTGCTGTGAGAAATGCTAGCTCTCCTTATTAGACAGTCACCCCTGGCCTGTTCCCTCCTGCCTATTTTTCTCCTGCAAGGATCTCCCCCCTTAATGGGCTTATCAGGAATCATGGGTTATCATGAGTAACAGTGGAGGATATTGAGCAGATTTAACCCCTGCCAAGACTTCACTCAAATACCAGCTGTATCAGTAGGAGCAGGATTTTATCTGAGAGTGAAGAGCTGGGCTGGAATTTAAACAGAGGCAGGGAAAAGCCTAAAAGCTTTTCAGAAAGTACCTTCAAACTTCTCACTAAGTTTTCACATGGCTGGAAAAGGCCCTTCCAGGCACAGTGGCTGGTTTCCCAGCTTCTTCACCTCCAATTCCTCTTTAAGGCTTGAATACACACACCCAGGGTGGAGAACAAACCAACATCTGTCATACAAAGGTTTTTATGTTGAAAAAACCCATTCACGATCAGATGGCCACACTCTGGACTGGTTTTAGAGTTAATGACCGAGTTGAGGTTGGTGCTGTTGATGATTACTGCACACAAAGCAGAGTTACTGCAATCACAGGACTGTCAGGAAAGCCAACTCCTGATCTATTCTTCCCAGCAAATGTAGGCTTCAGAGCAAGAAGTATCCTTCTGGTGTCTGGCAGAACTCTCTGCTGTCTCTGCCAGACCATTTTCCCAGGTGTGACACATACCAGATCCCAAGAAAGATCCTGAGATCTAACCACTACCCTAACTGCTATTTCCTTACAAAGCTGTGTTACTGAAAAATCATTTTAGCTCTTTCTTTATGAAACACCTAATTTTTTTCCACAATTCTCACATACAGCACCTCAGCTTCAATTTCATGCCCAAAGGCCACGCACCCCCATCTGCCAGAGCACAGAAGCCAAAATCTCCAAGGGCTCTTGTGAAGCTGAGCTTCACCAACCTCTCAGAAGCTATTCCAGCCTGAGAAGCAGCTTGTCCCAGTGCTGTTCCTGCTCCTACAGCCATGGTCATCACTGTAGCATGGTTGTATTCAACAGCAGCACTTGCTCAAAGGTCAACAAAGGTTTTCACACCATAGCAGAGGACAAAAGCTGTTTGTTTGTCCCACCTCTGCTAATTAAGCAGCTCTTGTGGGCAGCTAACCGAAAGGAGGATTGACCAACACAATTGCATCAGTTAAGCTACAAAAATAATTGTGTTGCCCAAGTCTTGGATGCTTCTGTGGCTCTGCTTTATCAGGGTTTCATTTTAAACCAGCTTCTGGTGATTACCCAAGCAGCAAACATCCAACTGCAGCAGTTGCTCAGAAACTGGGTTGTTGGTTTGTTGTTTGTTTTTGGTTTTGTTTTTTTACATACAAGGCACTCTTTGGTTTTGTTTTTGAACTTTTTTCCTGCTCTGCAACCCCATTTTCCATCTGACATCCTTGTTTCAAAATCAGACTTTGCTGCTCCACAGGGACAGTCTCAAGATATTAAAAAAAAAAAAAAAAAAAAAAAGCTTTCTTATTTCATTTTTGGGTTTTAGAAAAGCTTCCCACTAAGACCCTAAGAATCAAAGATGTTTCCCCCCCAAAAAAGCCATAATTAATTAAAAATTATTCCCCTTCTGCCTTGGCAGCATTGCCCACATGCTGTGTGTCCTGGGGATGATCTGCCACCAGCCTCCCTCTGAGCTAAAGATGTTTTGAAGCTTTGTTTTCGTACTTCTCCCCCAAAACCAACCATCACCGTTGCAGTTTGTAAACTCTATAGCAGGGGAATATGACAGACACTCGAAGGCCCGCATACTGCAAGGGGGGGGGGGGATTAATCCAGGCAGCTAGATGTGTCCACACAGAATCTGCCTCATGTAGATGGTATTGCATGTGGCACTTTTTCCAAAAGTCCTGTGGTGCACGTCAAGTGATCTGGGGCCGATGACTTCAGTACTCACATGAGGATTACTCATCTAATTAGGGGGTTTGGAGGCTCTGCCCCTGTTTCCGTGCACTGTACGGAAATCTAGAACATTTGTTCTTTAGCGACTGGCTCGGGGGAGGGGGTAGAAGGGGGAGTGGGTGTGTTGTTTTTCTGTTTTCCCCGGTAGATTTGATCCCCCAGCGGCGTTAATGACAAGAAGGAAGCTGTTCTGGGCACAAATGCTGTGTGAGGAAGGGAAAACAAACCAAACCAAACCAAACCCAAACCATGCCCTTCTAAGCTCTCCTTAGCCAAGGAGGCAGAGCCAGGCTGCTCTAGGATGCGCTCAGCCGGGCAGCGGTGCCAGCCCCGCTTCCCCCCGCACCACCGAACCCTGCCCAGCCTCTCGCCCACTGCGCCTCCCTGACATCAGACCCGACCCCTCTCGCTGCCCCCCAACCCCGAGCCCCATAGATGCGCCCCCCCCACCCGCAACAGCTGCCCGCGCCCATCTGATGCAACCACAACATCACCACGTGGCCACGCACAGCTGTTCCCCGCCGCCAGCCAATAGCGGCTCGCTCCGCTGACCCGGGAGGCGGGACCACCCCTGCGCCCTTCGCCGATTGGTTAGCTCACGAGTCCATCTGCCGGCGGGGCGGGCTCTCCGGAGGGGCTCTGACCAATGGGAGGCCGCCCCGCCCCTGGCCGCCGCCTGCGCCGCGGAGCGGGCCGGGCCCGGTGCGGGGGAGGCGCCGCCGCCGCGGGGGCCGGAGCGGGCCGAGCCGCCGCGCCCGCTCCATGGAGGCCGCGGCCGAGGCCCCGGGGGGGTCCGCGGCGCTCAGCTGTTTCTCCTACAACCAGGACTGCACGTAAGCGGGGCAGGTACCGCGGGGAGGTGGTGCGGGGGGCGACAGCCGCGCTGGGGAGGCGGCCGGGCCGGCTCGGGCCCCATTGAGCCCCACGGTCCGGAGCGGGACTGGGCCCGTGGTGAGGATGGCCCTACAGGGACGAACCCCGCGGGACACCCGGCTCCTGCATCCCGGGTGCGGCTCCGTGGGGCCCTGCGCGAGGCTTTTCTCCTCTCGGCCCGAGGGGGGGGGGTCCCCGGCCGCACAGGGTCCTATACCCGAGGCCCTAGGTCCACCTGGCTCTCGACAGCCCTCAAAAGCCCCCAGGTTAGGGATCGGCGGGTGCAAGGGAGGAAGTGGATTTATTTTTATACGTTTCCTCTTTGTTTTTGCCTCTCTAGCAGCTTGGGAGGTGTCTTTGGGTGGTCAGAGAAGGGACTTTTCTCCAAGGGCTTTGTCCGTTGAGCTCTGCTGCGGCCAGTTTGTACGTGGCAGAGTTAGCCAGGGCTCCACCCAGGCTCTTGGTGAGCAGCCTGTACCCAGCTATGGGCCCTCCACCACCGCAAGACAACAGAAGGTTTCCCTGGAGCTTCTCACCCTTAGACCGTTGCTAACCTGTGGTTTACCTGCTTCAAAGCCAACCATTTAAGAACCATTTCCAAGTGGGACAACAAGTTCCCCCAAAGCAGGGAGCCACACAAGGTGTCTGGCACTGTCAGAGCCCAGATCAGCCAAGGGCACAGGCTACAAGATAAGAATCACAGATACCAGTCTCTCACCTGGAAGCAGCTTTACCTTTGCAGCACTGCTTTGCATTTGCTGCCTCTACACAAAGAGCCCTTTGATGGGTGACCCTGCTGGTCACTGCCACCAGCACAAGCTCTGGATGTTGGTATGCTGGGCTGGCTGCTGATTTAAGACCTACATGCTGCTTCTTGCTATATCTGGAACTGATCTGAGCCAGCACCCAGCAGGACTTGTGCCTTCTGCCATGTCTCTGTGCCCACTACCACCACCAGCAAGAGCAAAGCTTCCACAGCCCACCAGGCAGTGAGGATGGAGCAGTTCCTGGTTTAGGAAGCAGCTCCCTTTAACATCCCAAAGGTCCTGCTGCTCTTTGTTCCTCTTGCAGCCACAGGGATCCTCTGAACAGATGTTAGTTTGGGGTCTCCCAGGGATACCCACCCCAAGCTGGATTCTTGGGTTTGTCACTTCACTGGCTTTAGGTTAAGAGTGGAAACTGAAGTTGTGCCTTCACAGCTCACTCTACTGGGAGCTACCCTTTTCCCCTCTCTGCAATCACCTAGAGGCCTTCAGATGTGAACTAGCAGGTTTCTGTCTTCTCTTTGCAGTTCCCTGGCCATTGGAACCACAACTGGATACAAACTTTTCTCCTTAAGTTCTGTGGAGCAACTGGACCAGGTCCACGAAAGCAGTAAGTTTCCTGTTTTCAGTGAGGTGGAATATTGGCCAATAGGCTTGACCTGGGTTATTGCTCTTCACTCAGCCTTGAGGGGTTGATCCTGCTGCAGAATCAACCTCTTCTCTCCTGCTATGGCTGCAGCATGCTCTGGTTATTGCCCTGTGGACAGCAGCCTTTAGAGGGAACTGCAGCCTTGGAGAAGCTTCTCAACAGTCAGAAGTTGAAGGGGTCCCCCAGGTTTAGAGTCCAGAGAGCTTGTCCTGCAGCCAGCATTCAGAAGCTGTTTACCACTAGCATGGACAGGAGACCACAGACTCCCAGTACACCCACTGGATAACTTGCAGGCTTTTAGTCTGATGTGGTATTTACCAGTAAAATGGTTTTAACAGGTTTCCCTTGGAAGAAGTTCATTCACAGCAGGGTGGCAGCTCTTAGCTGTACTTATAGCAGCAGGGAATGTACTTAACAGCCCAAAATGAGTCAGGCCTCGTGGAGCATGTCCTTTGGTCTGGTTCAGGCCATGGCCAGAAATGCTTCACCTGAGATACACTAAGTATACAGCTCACAGCTGGGATATACTTGGTCTCCACTGGGTAAAGAAGGAACCTCAGCAACCAGACACAAGTACATCCCCTGGAGCAAGAAGGCTCCTTCCCTCATCCCACAAGGTGGACAAGCTGCTGTACAGCAGCAAGACATGAACTTGTATCAAACAGTATTTAGGAGTTGGGATTCCCCCAGAGCCAGGTCAAAGAGAAACAGATCCCTGCTGGTGACACTCAAGGTGATGGGCTGAGACTTGAGCAGCCCTTGAGCCTCCAACACAGCACAGCCCAAGTACTGAGCACCCTTCCCTAAAAAGCAAAGTCCCTGGTAATTTAGATACAAGGCCACCAGGACCCTTGTGATGGTACCTTCTCAACACAACAGGAATCATCCCAAATATAGTCTTTGCAAGACACACCACACCACTGTCCACCACAGCCACACAAGAGCTCTCAAGGGAGCCACAGCCCCTGTGACAGGGAGGGCCTAAACCTGCCAGACTGGAGGAAAAAACACCCAGAAACCACAGAATAAACAGTGAGTTACACACAGCTCATGCCTTACCTCAGCAAGCCCAGTGCACCAACTCCCTCCAGAGAAATCCCTGAGCAAACTGCCTGAGCTGCTTCTTTTAATAGCCTCTTCCCAAGGATTAGCTTCAGCTGGAGGGCCCTGCCCAGGAGAGGCACAACAGCAGGTCAGAGGGGGCTGGCTTAACATCTGCCTTCAGGGGAAGGTTATTAACCCCATCCTGCTCTGACCCAAGTGCCAGGTATGAGGAATGTGTACCAAAAGCAGGTGCTGAACACCTCAGCACGGGGTGTTCCAACCCCATTCCCTTTGGGGTTGAGTTTCACTTGTTGCTGCAATCAAAGCAACCAGAAGCTGAGCTCAGGACACTCTCTCCCTTTCCTTCTGTGCCCAGATGAAATCCCAGATGTTTACATCGTGGAGCGTCTGTTCTCCAGCAGCCTTGTGGTTGTGGTCAGTCATGAGAAGCCACAGCAAATGAATGTCTACCACTTCAAGAAAGGGACAGAGATCTGCAACTACAGCTATTCCAGTAACATCCTCTCCATCCGCCTGAATCGTCAGGTAAGGGGCTGGGGAAAGGGCTGAGAATATCTCTGCTGGTGTTGACTTCCCAGCTGGTGGCTCCTCACAGAGACTGTGAAGGTGGAACTGGAGGGTTTGGTACCTCTCCTCTCCTACCAGCTCCATGTCAGGCTTGGTGAGCTGTAGCAGAAGAGCAGGGTGGCCATGGGCATCATCTGCTGCTACTGTTTGCTTCAGTAAAATTGGAGCTAAGTCCTTTTCTTAGCAGTCTACCTTCTTGCTTGTTCAGCACACAGCTCTGTCAAAAAACCACCTTTTCATCTTCCTCCTTGTCTTGGATTCCACATGCTGACTTCAGGCCCACCTCTGCCATCCTGGTTGCAAATGAACCCTTCAAAGTTGGTAACAGAACCCAGGAGTAACTTGAACTCCATGGATGAGGCAAAAAGCTGCTTCTCAAGTACAGCTAGCAGCCTTGGTTTATTTTTAAAGGTACAGAAAACATCCAGGCCACTTAGAAGAAGGCTTTTAGGGTGTTATTCTCTGAACTGTCACAGCCTTTTGCAGCCCCTAGCCTTTCTGGAGGATTTTAAGTCATCTTTTCTTTTTGTCCATAATTGTTTTCCAAGTATATGCCATAAGAAGCAGAGGACACTTTACAATGAAGAAATGAGCAGTCTGTGTAATTGTATATAATCAGCCTCTCCTCAGTTAGCAACAGCAAGTCCTGCAGTAAAGGCTGTCCCAGAAGGAAACTCTGGGTTGAGTTTCCAGTAAAGCTGCATTTGACCAGAAGTTCCTGTTCTACTATTAAATTGCTTCTAAATTGATTATTTTCACTTACAACAGATCTGACCACATAAGGACTTCCCTTAAGTTGCAGATAGATGTCTACGTGTAAAAATAAACTGGGAGGTTTAGTAGCAGCTCTTGGAGATTAGGGTGAGACTAAAATAAGTCCAGGCTCTTCCCCACATGCTGCTCTGGAGATTGCCTGAAGGTGATCCATAGGCCCAGCCTTGTGTCCATGGTCCTTGGCTGCTTTGTGAGCTTAGGTTCAAATCCTGGGCTGAGCTCATCCTCCATCTGCCATGCAGAGATGCCTGGAGAGATCTGAAGAAGCTGCAGGTACTGGGTAGACAGGAGAGGAATCCCTGTTCCAATCTGTGTTCAAGATTTAACCTGGTGGCAGGTGGTTTCTGTGGGTGCTGTGACATCTGAACCCCTCTTCTGGGCTTCTGTATGGAAGCTCTACTTGATGAGAAGCCACACATTCCATACATGATGCTAACACTGGAATAAAATGGGAATGGGTCTCAAATGGTAGATGTTTCCATCTGATCTTTTTGTGAAGAAGTCCTTGTTGCACAAACAAAGCAAGTCCCTTGGTTGTCGTGGGTCCAGGGTGGGTTCTTTGTTCCAAACTCTGTCATAACTCTTCAGTGTGTTCAGGTAGGTGGTGATTTGTTTGGCAGTGGGGACTAAGGCTGTGCTGTGGGAATGGTGAGGAGCCTCCCCATGATCTCCCTGGGTTTTTATTCCATCCAACCAACACAGCACCAAGCACCTCCCTCTGCATGCCCAGTCAGGATAAACCCCATTCCTCATCTCAGCAGCATTCCCACCACCATCAGCATGGAGGGTGGGAGGCAGAGAACCACTTCTCTCCAACTCATAGTGAGCTGATCCAGGCCTCCTCCTCCCCATTCCCTTCCCATCTCTATCACTTTCCAGGGTTTGATCCCTGTGGGTGCCAGCAGCTCTGGCTGCTGCTCTGCCATCCTCTGGAAACCTCCCTTCACCTGCACGTCAGCAGCAGCGCGTTCGGCCCTTCTGGGAAGGCACGTGGTGGCTTTGCTGAAATCAGCTGTATAAATATTACCCTGATGGTCTTTACTAGTGAGTCCATGGCTGAAAAAAACAGGCAAAGTCTTCCTGGAAATGCAAAAGGGCTCCGACACAGCCCCAGATGCTGTGGTTTGCAGGAATAGAAGTGGGAAAGAGTTTGATGCGAGAGCAACGGTGGAGCGAGGCAAAGATTTTTTTTCTCTGATGTGGGTGTTTCGAGTTGGTGACTAAGCTCCTCATTTAGATGCTAAATAAGTGGCCTCATTTCTAAAGAGGTGGAGGTTTCCTGGACATGGATTTGGGTGCTCCAAGTGCAGGAGTCTGGCCTCGAAGTTTTTACTGGGAGGTTTTCAGCTCTACCAGACACTTGGCACTAAGTAGGCGGAGCTGTGCGCTCGCTGGGCCTAGAGAGCTCAACCCTTCAGCCAGACCCAAAACCTGGGCCCAAAATAAGCCTGTGTGTAAAATGCCTCTGTGGTTGGTTACACGTAGAGATCTGGACCCAGCTGAGACACAAAGCTGGGTAGTGGCAGAGCTGGTGGCCCAGTGCTGAGGTTACAGCATCCGGCTTCCCTTTTCCTTCCGCCTTTCCTGCCCGGCGCTCGGCGGCTGCCTCTTGGCTGGGTGGGTGGATGTTCCTGAGGAGTTCAGCAGAAGAGGGATGAGCACATGAACTTGGGAATACTCTGCCCATCTGCCGAGATGGTGTAAAAGTGGCTGGCCCTGAACAGATGCTTCCCAGCCCAGTTTTCATGCAGTTCTGCAGGGCATACGAGGCAGAGTCTCACCCGCTGATGCCACGTGAGAAAAGAAAGTTGAATGCATTCAATTCTGGGAGCATGTTGGCTCCCAGACCAGGAAAAAGTCAGGGCAAGGGGCACATAATCCCATCTGTAGGCAGAACGGGAGGATTGGCAGCCTCTCTGGTGCCAGGTCTTTATGGTCAAAAAGTAATTTGCTATGAAAAGACCTGCAGAGAGAAGTTGGGGCAGGAGGGCCGTGGTTGGGTATAACCCTGATGTGTTCCTAGGGTCTGGGAATGTGGAAGCTCAGCTTTTAGAGCAGCAGAGAAGAAGTCATGCTGTTTGATCTGTTTTCCAAAGCAAGATCAGGTGCAGGCAGCTCTCAAAAGCAGAGTCAGACAAAATCAGAGGCTGTCCAGTGAGAGGGGATGGAAAAGCAGAAGAGATCATGTTTCTGTTACATTTCAGCGTGTGGGAAATTCCTGTTGAGTTTTTCTTACAGTAAAGATTTGGGTGTGGGAGCAGCAGAGAGAGGTACCATGCCCACGCTGCTTAGGTTCTATGCATGTCTCTTGTGTCCTTGCAGAGGCTGGTTGTTTGCCTGGAGGAGTCAATTTACATCCATAACATTAAGGACATGAAGCTTTTGAAGACTATTCTGGATACGCCTCCAAACACAACAGGTAGGCCTGGGAGAATGGTGTGAAAGGGAGAGATCAGCTCTGCAGGAGCTCCACTTACAGCACAGCTTGAAACTCCCTCCAGGGCCCCCAGCCCTTCCCTTTTCTGTGTCCTGGGTCAGCATCCTGTGGTGTTTTTGCTCTCTGGACAAAGGAGCCCGACCTCTGTGCTGCCAGCCTGGGTCAGTTCTGTGGTGTCAGTGATCCCTGTGGTTAACACAGGTTCTCCTTTGGCCATGTACACCTTTGCTAAGGTAGAAAGCTCCAGTGGTTCCTTACAGGCTGAGAATCATGGAATGGTTTTAGTTGGAAGAGACCTTTAAGATCATTCAGTCTCATCTCACTGGCGTCATCTCATCGACCCAGCCTGCCCAGACCCTTCTGTAGAGCTTGGGGTCAGCTCCCAAAGTGATGAGCACCATGAAGATCACCCAGGGCAGCAAAAGCAACCGGGCCCGGCGCTGATTCCCCGCCAGGGAGTTCCCATGAGCCCGGGCTGCCACCTGATACTATTCCATCTACCCTGCAAGCCCCGGGGGCAGGACAGGTGGCCGCAGAACGGATCCTCTCTGAGCAGTGCTGGGTGAATCCAGCTTTCCTGGTGCTGGGAGAGGAGCTATTTTTAGGCATGGAGAGGGAGGGTTGGCCGGGTGCCGGCGGCAGCGCTGCCCCGCGGGGCTGTGAGCTCCCAGCCGCTCACAGGCTGCAGCATCGTTTCACGGGTGGCTGATTGGGAAGTTGCTGATCTGCTCACACATGGCTTCTGGGTTTTTTTCGAGGGGATGATCTTCTGGTGGCTCCCCTGACCTACTTCAGGTCTCAACAGATGGCCTCTCCGTGTGGATTAAACGTACTAAATGCTGCAAATATAATTAAAGTTTAAAACCTTCCCGAGAAAGCCCATCAGTGATGGGAAGGGCAGGGATAGCCAGGCCTGAAGCTGTTCTGCAGTGGGGCTGAAGGATCAGGTCATGGTTTCAGAGCATCAGCAATCAGGCCGGGACTAGGCTGCTGCAGATCGCAGGACTTCATACAGGCTTAGTCTTCTAAAACCCTTTTACTGCAGCAGCTGTCATTGAAATGAGCTGAGTGACAAGCATGGTGCCATGCTTGTTCCCTTTGTCCCCAGACCATCTGCTATGGTCCCAAGTCTGACCCTGAGGATGGCATGTCCAGGAGGCCGAGGCAGTCCGGCATCACTGTGCTTTTCACAGTCCCCTCCTGAACTCACCACTGCGTGCGCTGACCCTCATCAGGGCTGTGGGGCTTCTCAGGGCAGAGAAGCATCTTCAAAGGCTGCCCGTGTCCCTTGTGATCCTTGTTCTCTGTGAATCCCTGAGGTCAGCCCAGTACACTCACATCTGTGTTTTCCCCTGGCCCAGTTTCCCAGCCACCTCTCCCAGCCAGGCGCAGAGCAGAGGCAGCGGGTGACTCACTCCAGCCGCTCAGAGCTCGCTTTGTTTAGCTCCAGCCTCCTCTAGATCCTCTGCTGAGAGAAAGGGCTGTGCTGATCCTGATCCCCCCCATGCTGCTGGGGCAAGACCATCCTGAAAAGGCAGGATGCTCTTCGAGAGCAAAGTCTCTGGGCTGCCTTTTTCTTCCTCCTCTTCGGGTGCCTTTTAATCGCCCTCCCTTCGCTGCTGCTTCGCCTCCTCTCCCCGGTGCTGTCCCTGGCTTGG
>JAOEGS010012690.1:25831-39520 GCA_025447755.1 Corythornis vintsioides | reverse complement strand
GTCTCCAGAGCAGGAGACTCCACAACCCCCCTGGACAGCCCCTGCCAGGCTCTGCCACCCTCACTGGGAACAAGTTTGTCCTTGTGTTTCCCCTAAACCTCTTGTGCTCCAGCTCACTCCCATTGCCTCTTGTCCTGGCACTGGATGTCCCTGAGCAGAGCCTGGCTCCATCCTCCCTACACTCGGGTCCCCTTTCCCATCCCAGTCACCTAGAGACTCTGGCACCAATTTCCCAGTTAGATTTTGACTGCTGGGGATGCAAGAGCTGCTGACCCTCCTCCTGCCTCTTAGATCTTCCTTTTGCCCACCCCTGCCATCCCACTGGCACAGCAGCAGGGTTGCAAGCAGAGTGAATTCCCATCCTCACCTTTTCATTCTGGAAAGTCATTAATGGGAAATTGCTGAGCAGACAAGCTCCTGAGACTTGAAGGTGGCTACTTTAGCTTGCAGCTAGGAGTGTCTGGAATTGAAAAGAAACCTCTGCTTGCAACTCCTGACCCTTGCAGCATAAATCCAAATTTCCTCATGTGTTTCTGGCTTTGCAAAGGCCTGTGTGCAGCTCCAGAGCCACAGCTGCATAGAAGCCTGGTGATGTTTATTTGTAGGGATTTGCTTGCTGGCATTTTTTGGCAAAAAAACCCCTAACCCAAATATGTGAAATGAAAATAGCTTGCACGTGGTGTGTGGCTTGCTGGCCATGTTCCTATTCTTGGGAGACAGTTGTCCACGTTGCAAACCATAAGTGTATGATTGCTTCTCCAGCACCTATGTGACAGCACGTGGGTGAACATCGTGGCCTCAGCTGCCCTCACACATCACTTGGCATGTCTGAGGCTTTGATGGTCCTAGATCTCATCTGATCTGTGCTGTGGAAGCAAAAGTGCTGATTTCAGTCTTTACTCTCACCCTAGTGCTTAGATCATGGAATGGGTTGGGTTGGAAGAGATCTTTAAAGCTCATCTAGTCCAACCCCCCTGCACTGAGCAGGGACAGCTTCAGAGAGATGAGATGCCTCAAAACTCTGTCCAGCCTGACCTGGAATGGTATCAGGGGTGGGGCATCTACCACCTCTCTGGACAACCTGGGCCAGGGGCTCACCACCCTCAGTGTAAAAAACAGCTTGCCTGGATCTAGTCTAAATCTCCCCACTTTTGGTTTCAAACCATCACCCCTTGTCCTGTCACAACAGGCCCTGCTGAAAAGTCAGTCCCCATCTTTCTTAAAAGACCTTCTTCTGTGTCCTGCTGTAAACAAACCCAGGGAAATAAGAAGTAAGAAATGAGATTAAATGTAGTTTTGCAACTGTGGGGGGAAAACTCCTGATCTCGGCCTCATTAGGGGTAGATGCAACTTCAGCTGGAGCTGGGTCCTGTCTGGAGGAACCACCTGTGCTAATTGGATTAATTAAGTCTCGACCAATAGGAGCCATGCTGCAGACCAGCCACAGGTGTTTGTGCTTGATGCTGAGCATTCTGGGGCTGTATTTTAGGGGCAGGCAGGAGGGGGAGAGCTTCTTTTTAGCTGTGCTCTCCAGCTACAGGAATGCTATACTCCAGCTAACACCTCCTGGCTGTTGATGGAGCTCTCAGCACTTTATTTTTGCATCCATGAGGACTCAGAGCTCTCTGGGGAGTGAAGAGAAGCAGTTTGGATCTCTCTGAGAACCAGCAGGAGCAGCTCCTGCCTGAGGTGCCAGGTCCTGGGTCACAGAGGAAGGCAGAGCAGATGATTCCATGGCTCCTTTCTGGTTTCCAAGTGCTTCAGCTGGAGTGGTTGAGAGGCTGTGCTATGCCAGGGAAGATGCCTCCACTGTGCCAGCTCTGCTCCAGCTATTGTTTCACTGCTCATCAGTGTCAATTCCTGCAGTTTGGGATGGAGCTTCATCCACTGCACCCTGGGTAAGATGTCTGCTGGCTTTGTGGCACTCTCCGTGCTCTTGGTGATGAAGAAAACTCTTTCTTGTGTCTTGCTTTCCCTCAAAGCCATGAGAAGGCAGGACTTTCCTCCCTTGTCCCTTGTTCTGCCATTTTCAGGTTTAGGATTTTCTTGGTTTCGGTCTGAGGTGATTTTTTTTCTCAGCCTGTCAGGCCATTGGGTTGAGTGAGACAGAGAGAGTTTTATTACAGCTCTGAAACATAGCTCATGTTCATTGGAGAGTTTGTTGCTGGTTAAACCAGACCTGGCTGCAAGACATGGATTTTTGTCAGATCCTACATCCCCAGGGTTGTCCTGCCCCTCTGGAGTGTGGGCATCAGCTTTCTGGTACCACACCTCAGATGAATTTGGCTTTTGAATGTGGGATGCAGATTTATCTTGGACTTGGAGACTAACAGCATCTGTCTGCTGCTCCTGGAGGCTGTTGGTGTGATCTATAATTGCTCTTTGAGCTGCTGTTTCAGCTCTGAAAGGGCAATCCACAAACACTAATGACTCTTGCAGGCCAGAGCTCAGGCTAGCTGCTCCCTACTAATGGCTGTTAGAATTCCTCATAGGTTTGATGTGTTTATAAATACATTTAGGACACATTATTCCTCCATTCAGTAAAACCAGATGTAATTATTCCCTGTAATTGCTGGGTGAGGCTAAAATGAATCCACTATCAGGCTTTTACTGCTTGTGAACTCTGGCCATGCTTCTGGGAAGATGTGGGCTCAGATAAAGAAAATTGTCGTGGTCCTTTATTACTGATATATGAAAATTAAGTAGCCTCCTGTACAATTAATTATTGCCTTTCTAGGCCTTAGTCCAGTAAACCATTTTAAATCCATGCTTAACTTCGAATCTGTGAGTGATCCCAGTGAAGCTGGTAAAGCTGAGCTGCTTTGACAATGGTGTGCTGTGAAACTGGGAGTTCCAGCTTTGACTTCTCTGTGGAGATGTTTCTGTTGGTGACCTGTATGAGACTCACCTGCTGTCCAGCTGCTGTTTGAGGTGTCTGTACTGAGCTGCTGCTGTGCTTCTCTAGCTCCCTGGAGCCCAAAGAAACACCTGTAGATGTTTCTGGATGTGCAAGGATCCCAGTGGAGCCTCTGGTCTGGTGTGGAGTCCAAATGCAGTAGGTGTTGGAGCTTAAGCAGCAGAAATGATGAGAGGTCTTTTCCTCTGGCTGTTGGGAGCTGATGGGCACAGCAGACACTGGAAAGACCCTGTGGAGCTGTGAAACCTTTGCTCCTCTCCAAAGGACTTCAGGGAATCCCAGTAGCCCATTCAGATGGATAAATGTGCATCAGTTCTGTTGCATGGGGGAGAAATGGAGACCCAGGAGGATTAAGTGCCCAGGCCAAACCATGTGAAAGAAGGACCTGGGTCCTTATGCATGTAGGTGGGAGAAGGGGGTTATTTAGGTTCAGAAATATCAGTATTAACACTGGGTCTCAGGGCCAGAGAGCAGCCCAAGGTCTATTTTATTTGCAGTGCAGATTTAGCTCAGTGGTTCTTGTTCTGGATCCTATGGGAATGATGAGCATACTTTAGGGGTTTTTTTTTTATGACAGATCCAGAGATGTTGAAGATATTTTCAGCAGCCTTTGTCTCTGATTGCTGGGTCTTGACTAGTAAAAGTGACTGGTAAAGCAGTAGGAAAAAGGCTTAAAGTGATGTACCCTGCTGGGCTGTCATTCAAGAGGAGCAAGTTTCCCTCTTTCTCCTTCTGTCTGCAACTCATTGTGCAACTTAGGACAAATTTTTTCCACCTCTGTATTTATCCAGTCCTGCCTTTGTCACTGATTTGTCAGCTTGCATGAATTATAGCAAGTTGTGCAATGATAGCCCTGCTTGGATGGATCCTTCCCAAATGGCTGAAGAATTGGTGGTTTCATTCTTTTTTTTTTTCCTTTTAATTTTTAACGTTTTCTTTTCCTTTTGTGTTGCAGCTGTTAACAATTGATGACAATTTCTGTGGCCTGGATATGAATGCCCCCTTGGGAGTATCATCCATGGTGAGAGGGCTCCCCATCTTCACTGAGGATGGAGACAGGCTGACAGCTGTCATTGCCTACGTCTACAAGAACCACTCCCTGGCTTTTGTGGGCACCAAGAGTGGGAAGCTCAAAAAGGTAAGGCCCAAGTTGGTTTTTGAATTTGTATTTTCATGTTCTTGTGGAGATTTTTTGCACGTTCTTGTGGAGATTTGCAGTGTGGGGTTGTGAGCACAGCCCTTACCCAAAGCTGTGTCACTGTTTAGGAGTGTTTTGGTTGGCAGAAAGAGTTTCACCTTTGAGGGGTAGAGCTGATGGAGGGAGCATAAAATCCTCCTTCCAAGCTGTTGTTTGTCAGTAGATGAATGTTTCTGAAGTCAAACCACAGAGCCAGCTGCAGTCAAGCTTGGTGCAGCTACAGGCAGGTTTTGGTTTGGTTTTCTCCTGTGTGTTCAGGCCAGCTCAAAGTAGCTGATCACAGGGTATCTGCATGCTGAAGAAAAACTGACTTTTCAGAAGTTGAAATAAGATTCATGCTCTGGAGATCTTCCCTGAGAGCAACATGACTTGTGTGGCTTCATCACGAGCCCAGCATGGCATTAGTGGTTGCATTGCTTAGCTCAGGCTGGTGTTGGTGTTGAAGGGAGAGCCTTTTCACCAAAAGGAAGCTGTGTCTTGAATGATAATGAGCATTTTGATGATGGTTGGTGCCACAAAACACTCTGTTGTGCTTGGGTTAATGTTCCTCAACTGTGTTCTCACTAAAAGATGCCTGTTGCATGGCTGTAGCTCTCTGCCATCTGAGGCAGTGAGAGGTGAAGCTGGGAAGTATCTAGCTGTGGTTTTCTCAGGGCAAGAGGAGGGATCAGAAGTGACCTTCCCATGCTAGTGATGGGTGTCACCTCCATTTTATCCCACAGCTGTTGATCTGAAAATGCTTGAATGCTCAGTCCAGGAATGTGGCAAAATATTGTGTGTGCAAGGAGATTGTGGATGTTGGAGACTGGTAAAATGCTGGGAGGAGAGGCTGGGCAGAGCCTTGGGGGGTCTGGCTGGGTGTTGCTTCCTTTTTGGACTTGGTTTTGCACAGAACCTCTCAGTTGGAGAGAGGAAGGTGCTGTGGAAAGGTGTCCTGCCATGGCTTGTGTGCAGGATGGACAGAGGGAAGGGAGGGAGCCATTTGTTGATGGATGCTTAAAGGTCTGAAATCTCTGGTTTTTGTTCCTCTGCCTTGTGTTTGCATCTCTAAAAAGCAAATCAGAGTTCTGGTGGCACTGAAGGCTGCAAGGGGAATGGGATCCTGCCCACTGGCAAGTGTCTCTGGCTTTGCTCAGCAGAGGAAAGGCTGCTGGTGCTTTTGAAAAAGAGAATGTTGGGTTGTTTGGTGGTGTTGTGCTTTTGTTTTGCTGGTTCTTTAACTGTATATTCAGGAAAAGGAGCCAAACTGTTTTCTAAACAGCTAGAATAAATATAATCTCCTCCCCTGACTAATTACATTTGGCTTCCCTGTCATCTGTGATATAATCAACTGCTCAGTCCTCTTGGAAGGGGGGGGGGAAATGGAGTAAAACTGAGATCTGAATGGTAAATATCCAAAAGACCTAAACAGTTCTGAATGTCTGCTGCTTCCCTGCACTCATAAGCTCTTGGTTTTTCTTTTTGGCTGCAGAAGAAGCAAACTCAGACACAGCTTTGTCTTTAGGTCACGTTGCAGAGTCCAAAACCTGATCCTTTTTAATAGGGGGGAAAATAGGAGAGAAGCTTTTAGTGCTTTACAGAGTGTGTGTGAGTGGGGACAGCCTTATAGGGTAAAGAATGAGAAGAGAGGAGCTGAACTGACTGATGTAATTTGAGAAACCTTCGTTTTTATTCCTTTTTTCCTAACGTGCTGAATATTCTGCTTGTGGTAGCTCTTGCTTTGGGTCTGTGTATCAGAGCAGGGCTGGAGTCTCTGAGATCTTCCTCAGCTGCCTCCACCAGAGAGGCAGAATGCAGAGAAAAGTGGGTCTCTGAACACATGGGCTTGCTTTGGACCAGTTGGTCCAGCCTCTTGGAAAACCCTGCAGGTTGAGCCCAATCCTGACTGACTTCTGTGATCACTGACACTGGCAGTGCAGGGTTGATGGCTGCACTTGATGATCTTGAAGGTCTCTTCCAGCCAAATCATTCTGTGATTCTGTGACTCTCCTCCACACACTGCCCTTCTGCAGGGCTCCTGAGGGCATCTGACCACAGGCCACCAGTGGCTCTTCCCCTCTGGGTGCCACCCAAGGCCACTTTGGCACTCAGGGTCTTCACTTGACTCTCCTTGGCCCCTGCCAAGACTTCTTGGACCTTTTGAAGCTTTTGTTTTCCAGTTTGGCTCATCAATCAGGTGCTTTGGCATGGCAAACACTGCACTGGGATTGCAACTCTAGCATAATCCACTCCATTAGCATGCAGTTTGATTTATGTTTTGAAAAGCAAACAATGCAGATGGGTAAATTGGAATGTGCTTTGTAGGATGAGATGAAACTCTGTGTACCAGTGGACAAAGCCCAGAAGCTGTCTTTATTTTTTAATTTATTTTTTTTTCCTGACTTTCTGGGGCTTGACCACACGTGGTATGTGCTGCTGCTCCTCCTGGTGCACCCAGTCAAGATACAGTGAAGTACTTTGGTATGAAAAGAGGAGCTGGGAGATTATCTTTAAGGCAGCAGGATCTACTCAGATGTTGGCAGATTCTCTCCTAGTAATTACAAGATGGTTTGGGAGAAAGTTTCTGTATTTTCCCTGTAGTTTCAGTCTTTGTGTGGTGGCTTTTTAATACAAAAGTGGCAGGCTGTAGATCAGTTTTTGATGTATGCAACCCGTGAATACTTTGCAAAGTACCCAGAGCCATAAAGCAATATCTGTTAGTTGATACACAAATGTCACATATGTCAAAGGAATTTATCCAGTGGCACACACAACTGAAGTAAAATATTGTGCTTTGCAGGAACATCTCATTAAAATGAAAACTAGCAGCGTATCAGGGGGCTGCCCATGTAACCAAGACAACAAAGAGAGAAAGAAAAGGAAAAACCAAGATAGAGATAGGGTAGGAAAAGAGTGAGCAAAACAGCATGACAAGGTTAGCCCCAGCTATTTCACTGCCCCAGGCAAAATGCATTTTGCAACCCTTGCTCATTCACACAGCTACATGTGCAGAGCCAATGGGAAGGCACTGAATAATGTGCCATAGAAATCTGCTCTTTCATTCTGCTGCTTTGTCCACAGCACAGCCTGGCCCAGCTGAAGGGAGATATATATATAAATAGGATAAAAATGCAGGGCTATGGGATAGAAAAATCCCCTCTGTTCCTATCTCATGCCTAAAAAGTGGATTCAAAGCCTGATGGGTGCTGGTGGTGTGTTGGGGATGGAGAAGGGTGGCTCAGGGAGGAGTGGGTTGGAGTCTTTGCTCCATCAGGAACTTCTGGTGTGTCTCCAGACCTCATCTTCTCTCCTGCAGAGTGCAGGAAGGATTTTCCTTACTCGAGTGTTGGGGAAAATGAATGTCCTGAAGTTTGTGAGGTGTGGGATCATTAGATTGGCCATTAGGCAATATTTGGATTGGGTTTTTGCCAGGAGGGTGATAAAGCACTGGCACAGGCTGCCAGGGGAGTGGTGGATTCTCCAGCCCTGGAGGGGGTTCAAAGACACAGTGGTGCTGAGGGACACGGGTCAGTGGTGCCCTGGCCCTGCTGGGTGACCACCTGGACCTGAATTTAAAGGTCTTTTCCAACATAAACGATTTGATGATCATCTCAAACAGCTAAAGGAGACAAATCAGGATGGAAATGCAGCTCCTGACCACTTGTGGGCATTAAAAATCCAATGGTGCTTTTTAATGAGCAATATTTCATCTCGAAGTGCTCTGCTCCCATCCCAGTGTGTGCCATTTCTCCCCGTGCCATCCAGCCTGGGGTGTTCTCTGGGCTTCTAGTAGGTTGTAGCAGCTCAGGGTGCCTGGTGAGGTTTGTACCCCCCTCTATGTGTGATGGGAAGGGCATTGATTCAAACCTGTAGCCAAAAGTCAATCTGCACCCCTGTGACTTTAGTGACTGTTCTGGAGAGGTCCAAAATCATGAGCTTTATGAATGTCTGTGGTGTGTCTCCAAACAGCACAGCAAACCTTCAGGAACTGGAGTTATTCCTGAATATTCCTTCCTACAACCCATGAGATGCTTTGCACACTCTTCAATGCTTGCTTTGGATTTTATTTAATTTTTTTCTAGTGTGTCTGGCCAAATTATGTGCCACTAATACCTGTCATCACAAAGGGGGCCTAGCAGTGTTCAGTATTCCTCCTATCCCTCCTTTCCATGGCATTTAATTTATGGGTCAGTGCTTCTGTGTAGATAGTTTCCAGTCAAAGGAATACAACTATTATTCTGTGTGTAGGAGCAGGTGTAAAGGGCAATTGGAGTTTAGAAATGTCAACCTGGGAACAGCCCCAGGAACAGCACTTCTGGCAAAAAACGAAGCTCTTTGTCTGTTTTGAGATGTTTATTTGAGAATGGAGCAGTAGTAATTTCCATCTCTTTGAAATTCCCTCATAAGAAATATTTTGATGGAATAATAATAAAAAATTATTTCACTCAGTCTTTTCTACACTAAATTCCTCGCAGAGAAATTTGGTTTAAAAGTCAGCTCTCTCTGTGGCCTATATTCCATTTTTCATCAAATCCCATCAGTCTGAGGTCTTTGAAGGGCTCTGTAGATTTGGGCTGCCACTCGAGGTGAAGGTTTGCAGTCAGCTCAGCCAGCTCTGCAGCCTGCCCAGCACTTCCCACCAGCTACTACCTCCATTTAGGAGAAAAGCCTCAGTGTTGACCAGCTGAACCACCCTCTGCATCACCCTGAACCCTCAAGACCCTGTTGGATCCAGAGACAAAACCCTGTAGGGAGGTGTTTAGACCTTTGCAATTCCCATCTTGGCCCATCTTGGAGCTGTGTTGGGGAAAGCTGGCCTGGGAAGTCCATGAGGTGTGAGCTCTGGCTGGTTTCTGGCTGTGTTGTGCCTACCCTGTCCCATCAGCTGGTTCTCCTGGTGGGATACTGCAGGGATGCCCACTGGTGCAAGTGGGATCCACTGGCCACTGTTGAAGGAGCAGGGCTGGGGCTTGGAGAGGATGCACCTTGCCTAGGGCAGTGTCAGGGCTGCTGCAGCAGGTAGCCTGAAGGATTTCAGCTCTGATTACTATGAGAGGTTCTCTTATTACAGTCGTTGTCCTCCTGTGTGGTGAGATCCCTTCCCAGGGCAGGGTCTGTCCTGTCTGGCAGGAGAGAGCAGCTGCATCCTGGTGGGACTGGGAGTGTGTCAGAGCTGGGTTGCTCTCAAGTGCCACGAGTGGGCAACAGAGAAGTAGAGCTTTTAATAGGGAAAAAAAAAAGTGAGGTGAAAGGGTGCAAGAGATGGGCAGAGATCCAGACAACACAGCTACCATGGTGCACTGACATGGGGAAGAGCATCTTCCTTTTCTCCTCTGAGATCTCCCATCCAAGGAGCTGGAACTGAGGAGGGAGCCCTGGGTTTGCCACGCACAGGTTGCTAACTGCAGGCACAGGCACAGATCCTTCTGCTTTCTCCAGGTGAGTGGGTTTCTGAATATGCCACACAAAATGAGAAACCCTGCCTGGTTTTGATATTCCTTGGAGGATGTTCTGCTGCTGACAGCTCTGTGGGAATGGCAGCAGGGAAACTCTGCTTCCTTCTCCTTCCTTCTGCTGCTTTGAAGGAGTCAGGGTTTTTAATTTTTTATATTTTTTTTTTTATTTCCCCCTCCAACTGTTTGGCAAGTGGACTTGACTGCTTTGAAAACATGCTATGGAAGCTCTGGCTCCTGCTGGGAAGCTGCTTTCTGCAAGAGGGGCTTGTTCACCCTCGTGTCTCCTCCCAGCTTCCTAAATCAGCAGGAGTCCAAGTGCTTCACTCACTTGTGATGGAGAGATGCCATTTCCACTCCCTAGCTGTCTGTGTCCTACATTGACTCCCTTGGAGAGGTCCCTTGCCAGCTTATGTGCTTGAAGTTGAGTTTTCTGGCTTGTAGAGTTTGGAGGACTGTGGGTTTGGGAGCTGTGGTGCATTTGGCACTTGGTGGGATGGAGCAGCAGGCTTGGAGGTGCCCAACAGCAGCATTCTCATGCCTACAAGGAGGTTCTTGAGAAGGTGGAGACAGGCTCCTCACAGAGGTGAGGGGTGGATGTGAGTGAACATAAGTTGTGAGCACTTCCAATTGGATATAAGGGTTTTTTTCCCCCATGAAGACAGGGAAGTTTTGAAGCAGCTTGCCAGTGAAGATTCTATTTCCATCCCTGGAAATCTTCAAAGCTTGAATGGGCAACACAACCTGATCTGAGCTCACAGCTGACCCTGCTTTGAGGAGAAAGTTGGACCAGACACCTCCTGAGGTCACTCCCAGCCTGGATTACCCTGTGATCCATCATCTGCCACAAAACCCCAGGCCCTCAACCACATCAGAGAGCCTGTGTCCAAACCCTGCTGCTGAGCTGCTGCAGCTGCCCCTTGGTTTAAACACCCCCTAATTCTGTCTCTGAGAGGTGGCTGCTCTGCCCTTCAGACCCCTCCTTCCCATGGCCTTGCAACTTCCAGCTACAACTTGTCCATGTGGCACACTGCAGTTTGCTCCTTGCTGTGTCTATCTGCAGCAGGAAAAATCCTTTCTTTTCTTTTCCCTTGCTAGGAAGGTTCCCAGCAAGAGTTAGAGCCTGGTTTTTGGTGGAGACCAATTAGTTTTCCTCACCTTCCTCAAGTACCCCTCTCTGCTTTCTGACTACTCAGCTTTGGCTGAGCTGTGCTTTTGTCAGGTGGGTGAGTGCTGCTCTTTTTTTCCTTTTTTTTCCAATTTTTTTCCCCTTTGGAGGTTCTATTTTAACCATGCCTCAGAGCCTTGTCAGAGATGGGGTCTCTGACTGTGCAACAAGATTTGCAAGTAACTAACTCTCTAATCCCTCCAAGATTCCATCAGTACTTCAAAGTCCAGAAGTGCTGCTTGCCACCCATTCTGGACCAGTGCTGCTGTGCTGGTTTGGACTGGGGTAGGGTTAATTTACCCCACAGTAGCTGCTATGGGGCTGTGGTTTGGATTTGTGCTGGAAACAGGGTTGCCAACACAGGGATGCTGTAGCTGTTGAGTGGTGCTGACACAATCAGGGCCTTTTCTGCTCCCCACCACTGAGCAGGCTGGGGGTGCACGAGCAGCTGGGAGGGGACACCACAGGAGCAGTTGATCCCAGCTGACCAAAGGCTATTCCAGGCCAGAACATCATGCTCAGCAATGAAAGCTGTGGGAAGGAGATGGAAGCAGGAGGGATTCACTGATGGTCTGTGGCTTTCCAAGGTGCTGTTTGGTGTGATGGAGCCTGGGTGTCCTGGAGCTGGCCCCACACCTGTCAGCTCATGGGAAATGCTGAATGAGCTCCCTGTTTTGCTTTGCCTATTAAACTATATCTCAACCCATGAAATCTCTCACTTTTCCCCTTCTGATTCATTCCCTCATCCCCCTGTGGGGGAGTGAGTGAGGGGCTGGCTGGGGTTTAGCTGCCCACTGGGGTTAAACCACCACACACACGTTGGCAGTTCTGACTCCAGGCTCCAGTGGACCCGTTGCAGCAGGAAAGGCAGCAGGTTGTGCTGTCAGCTCTTCAAACTCTTCCTCTAAGAAGCTGTAGCTTGAATTTGACAGGTTTCCAGTCCCAAAGCAGCTGAGCTGGCTATTCCTGCAGTGGGCTGAGGATGAGGGCTGGGCTGGCAGGAAGGTGTGTGACAAACCAGACACAAAGGGCTGGATGAGTGTCCTGCTGCAGGTTACCTTGATGAAATCCAGGGCTCTGCAGCCTCCCTGGGGCCAGCTGCAGTGATGCTGGGTGTCATGGGCAGGTGTCAGTAGCTCTGGGGGGGGTTCAGGCTGCAGTACCTGGTGTGGATGTGCTGGTGAGGGAAAGCACACAGGGCTGGGGTACAAAGAAGAGCAGATGGGGCCTTGTGTCCACCTGCTTGATTTATTTCTCTTTGTTTTCTTCCTGCTGTGCTCTAGATAGGGCATTGGGTGATCAGCTCTGGTCTTCACCTGCTCCTCCTGCTCTTCAGGGTGATGAAGAGGATATTTAATTCCCCTCACACTCCATCTAATGCCTGGATGGATGACTACCCAAAATGGCTCATGTCATTTCTTCCTTCTCCATCCCCTTCCCTTTTGACTGGGATAATGACTTTTCAGGGAGCCCTTGAAGTGCCTCTTGCATCTGCCTTTGCTGGGAATGCCTCTTGCCTGCTGACCCTTCTGAAGGGAAGTTGACTTAAGTGTGGTTCTCCTAATTAGTTTTGCTTTCATTTAATCTTTTGAAATAATTTCCTCAAACAGCAGACCCCTCCTACCCACTCCCTCGTTTTATCGCCTTGTTTTCATGCCTGCTCTCTGGCTTCATTTCTCTATTTCCCTTGTCTCTAGATAGGACCTCATTTGCATATTTGATTAAGCTCCATATGTTATCAGGGAGCCAGTTGAAAGAACAGCAAGTCCCTGATAAGGCAGAGTGCAGCCAGCTCTTCCTCCCACCATCCTCCCCTCTGTCCCCTCACCAGCCTGCAGCCACATCTGTCCCCCAGGCCCCCTCTGTGCTCTGTCCCCCCTCTGCCTTCCCCTTTGGCCAGCCAGGTGCCTGGGCTGGGTCAGCCACTGTTAGGTATTGATGCAGACATCCCAGTTTGGCAGCTCCTGCCTTCAGGAAGGAGGAAAGGGGCAGAGAATGGGAGCAGGGTGCTGGTGAAGTTCTGCACCATGACAAGGTCCAGATTCAGTTCCCTGCTCTGTGGTGACCTTGAAAGGATCCCACCGTGGCCACAGGGTGTGTGTTGTGTGAAAGCTGCTTGTTCCCACTGCTCACTCCTGGTCCAAGGCTGTTTGCTGCAGGCTGGATTGAGATCTGGAGCTCATCCCCCAGGTGCTAGAAGCAAATTCTGTGGAGACAGCAGTGTAGGGTCAGGGTGGCTGAAAACAGAATGGCCATGGATGAAGAATTTAGAGATGTGGTGGGTTTTGGTTTTTTGTTTGCTTCTTCTTAAATGTGTGTGCATCCTAAAAGTCTGAACTCGCCCCTTTCAGGCTTTGTTCTCTCTGGGAAAACAATTTGCCTTAAATAGGTTCTCCAGCCCACCTCTGGGAACCCTTTAATTTGAAATAAGTTGTGGGCACCCCTGAGGAAATGCAGGGAAATGTTCAGTTTCGTTTTCTTCTCGCTGCTGAAGTTGAAGCTGGGGGAGGTTTGTTCAGTTGGTGACCCAGCTGGGCATTTCTAGAGGTGAGCAGAGACCCAGCTCCTGACCTGGCAAAGGCAGGGTGGGTTTAACAGTGACAAAAATCGTGTAACTGGGGCTGGGGAAGGGACTGCAGCTTGGGTGAGGGGGCTTGGCTATTTAAAGAGCCTTTCCCTCAACTGGCATCCACAGTGGAGGAATGAGAGCTTTGATTTATGAGCCAGTTCTTAATTAAAAGGTAAAAAGGAATGTGCATCCTTTAGGATAAGCAACTTTGGGCTTGGGCTAAGGTGAGGAGTCTCCTCCTTTTCCCTGCACATGCTCCTTGCATCAGAGTGGTTGTGACCCCTGTTAGGGTGCTAAGGTCATCTGTACATCCCCCCCTTGTCAATGGTGCTGGTGGCATTTGGGAAGCCAGGAGGAGGAAAGCAGAAATAAAATCCCCTTTGTTCCTCTCCAACTTGATCTCTT
>JAOEGS010012690.1:0-24515 GCA_025447755.1 Corythornis vintsioides | reverse complement strand
CTTTCCTCTGGACTCCTGGCAACTTCTCTCTTTCCCTTGAGACTGGCAATAAACTTCAGTGGTGTCAGGGAAGAGGTGTCAGGGAAGAGGTTATCACTGAGGCTGGCAGAGACCTCCTCGTATTAATTTTTCAGAACTGTTCTGATGAAAACTAATTAAACAGTGCCCAGCACTGAGCCAATGCCCCTGTGTTCACCTCAGTTGTCATAGGGTTGATTAAGGCTGGGTTATCTGGGGGAGTTTGACTTGTGATATCTGCTGGGGTGGATGTGGTTTCACATGTTACAGGCTCTTTGATCTTCCCCCCCCCCCACTGCTTAAGAGTTTCTCTGGGTTTCTCTTGCATTTTCTGCACAATCAGTTTATCTCCTTGGGGTCTAAGGGGATGTATCCTGCCCTTCAGACACCATCTCTGCCTTTGTAAGTGATAACAGGACCTTGGCATCCTGTTAGTTTTGAGTATTTATTTGTCTTTCATGGTGAGAAACTCATTTTGCTACTGGCTTGCACAACAGAAGCTGTTTTTAATGTGTTCTTTTTATAACCAAACCAACCCTCAGACCTGAAACCAGATCAAAAAAATGATCTTTTTCAACAAACCTCCAAAGCTCTGAAAGTTTGATGCTCTATGAAACAACCACTTTACTCCTCCCAGTTTTGTGTTATCAGCAGACTTGAGGAGGTCTCTCAACCCATCTCACTGTCCACTCCAGGTAACTAGTGACAGGACAAGAGGAATTTGGCTGAGGTTGCCCCAGGTGAGGTTTAGGCATGGTCCCTGTTCACTTGGGGCTGCATTGTGCTTGTCTACTGGAGACATAAGATCCCTGGGGAATGAATCTTGGGGAGGAGGATGTTTGGATCTTCAGAGTGGCTCCCAACAGGCTGGGATGTGTGGGAGTGCCTGGGAAGAGGTGAGAAAAACATCCAAGTACCTCTAACAGCAGCAAGCCACGAGAATGGGTTGACTGCAGTCTCACTTGGCTACCCTGATTTACAAGCCTGGTAGTTACCTCACTTCTTCCCAGCTCCCTTTTCTGCTTTTTCCTCTTTGTTTAGTTGCTTTTTTTTTAAGTTTAATTAGCTCTCTTCTCACAAACTGTGAGCTGTAAAAGTCAAAATCTTTTGATGCATCCAAACCCCTCCTCCTCCTTGTGATGATGGAAATGAATTCCCCAAATCCCACCTAAATTCTGTATATTTTTTTGGTTAATTTACTATTCATGGAGAGAAAGCAAACGTTTCCAAATGTGTGTGTCTCTGTTGTGCTTGCAGTGTACAGAGAGAGAGAGAGGTGCAAGATCTTAGGAGACTGCTGCATTTAGGCTCCTTGTTAAACTTCTTCTGCCAGCTTGGCATTTTTCTGTCTGCTTGGAAGCTGGAGAATTGAACTCACCTGGGAGCCCCAGAACTGAAATAAATTATCATAATATATCTAGGAAAGAAAAGAATTCTTAGCTGGTGAGCAGTGTGGGGCTACCCTGGTGGATTCTGGCTGTTCATTTAGAGCTGGAACGTGGCTTGGGGTGGTCTTGTTTTGAGGGAGGAGGGATGCTTGAGCTGGGGGAATGCAGGCAAATGTAACTCCTAAATGCTGGAAGTCCCAAAAGCATCCTGACACTAATTGTTAGTGACTCTAACAGGCAGCTAAAGCTGAGCATTGATTGGGAATTGGGTATTTTTAAGCCAGCCTTTCATTTTTAGGGCAAGCTGACTTTGTTTTAGGAGCCTGATGGTGCTGTGAAGCAGTGATGGGGTCAAGAGATGAGGAGACCTGTTGCAATTGATATTGCATTGCTCTGCCACTAGGAAACTGGTGGTGTAATCACAATTACAAGTGGTAGGGGCTGGAAGGGATTTCTAAGGGACATCTAGTCCAAGCCCCCTGCCAGAGCAGGGTCAGCCAGAGCAGGTTGCCCAGGATCACATTCAGGGGGGTTCTGAATAACCACAAACTCATTATATTGTCTTTTTTTTTTCCTCTGAATTTTCACCTTGATCATGCTCTGCAGCCCCTGCCTGTCTGCTGCTCTGGGATGTAGCCCAGGCTACTGCTGAGCTGCTTTCTTCCCTGGTAAGGAAATCTCAGGCACTTTGCTCTTCAATCTCACCCTGACATTGCCATGGAAGTGCTTGCCCTTCTTGCAAGGCCTTCTAGGAAAGATGAGATCACTGGCACTAAAAATACACCAGCTATCAGACCTCCCCTCTGTGCCAGGGATGCTCTGGCAGACTCTGACATGACTTGTTTTCTATTTATTCAGTCAATTCTGTCTGTGGCAGGTGATTTCATTAACTGGCCTTCAATTGCTTGCAAAGTGCCCAGCTATTATTTGTTTGTTCCCATTCTCCTGATGGAAGGCTGTGCTGAAACCCTCCTCTGTTCCCTCCTCCATGGATGTCACCTGGCATCCAAACCTGCTTCTCTGTTTTATTTTGTTCCAGATAGAGCTGCAAAGCTGGGACTTGAATCCCCAGAGTCAGTGGGTTCTTAGCAAGGTTTTCCCAGCTGTGTTCACTGGGATATAATCGTATTTTCTGCTGGATCTTCCTTGCATCTGTGGCATCTTGTGGCTGCTGTGACCTCACTTCTGCTGTCTTGGCATCTGGCTCATTCCTTCCAGAGCTACCTTGCCTGGCTGCCTTTGACCTTGCCTTTTAGGGTATCTCAGGTTTCCCTCTTTCATTCCTTACCCAGAAGTAGTTTCCCTCAAACCCCCACAGTTCTGCTGGTTGGCCCTCATTCATCTTAAATGTTCATTTATCTGAGCATCAGACTGAAAAAGGAAACCAGAATTCAGTTTCCATGAGTTTTATGGACCCACCTTTTGGAGGGTGGGGAGTTATCTTAGTTAAAAGCAGCTCCCTCAATCCAAAGGAGGTTTTGCCAACTCCCTTTCCAGACAAAGGAGACCTTTTAGCAGCCATCACATCCTGCAGGAGACTGAAATTGCCTGGTTTAGGTCAGATGAAATGTGTCCTGAAAATATCCCTTTCCATTAAGAGGAAAGGGAGCTGAGGGCAACTTGTTCAGATGTAAACACCCCTCTGCCTCTGCCCCTGGCTGGGAGTGACAGTAATGGTGCCTCCCTGCTTTGCCAGGGGTCTCATCTAATGGTTCTCAGCTTCCCCAGCATGATGATGATGGCAAAACTCAGCACAGGGTTAAGCTGAGGGCTGATTTTTCCAGCTGCAATTGGATTAATGTGCTCAGATGAGGCCATTTCTTCTCATCCTTGGTACTATCCTGGATTAATTCTAATGCAGGTGACTTCTCCAACCTTTTCCAGGAAGCTCAGATGTTCTTACCTGGCCAAGCATCACCTCCAAATGGCAAAGAATGCTGGAAGATGGTTTGAGTGGGGCCACTGGGCTTCAGCAGAGAGCAGACCAGAGGGGCTGCCAGCAGACCCAGCACGTGTGCACCCCAAAGTGCTGGAGCCTGTTGCAAATCGTCCTGAAATTGCCAAAATCTTAGGGAAAGAAAAGAACCCACCAACTTCAGGCTCATTGCAAAGGGAGCCTGCAGGATGGGTGGCATCTGCAGTGGCTGGGGGCACTGCCAGCAGACTCAGAGCTCCCAGGAGATGAGGAGGTTGGCATCACACATCTGACAGGCACGGGGGTCCCAGGGCTGGCTCTGGTGGATTCTGCTGCTGCCTTTGGGCAGGGGAGCTCTGGGGGACTGGACACACTGGAGCATGTTTTGCAATGGCCAACTGAATTCCCTGTGGGTTAGTGGGATGGGCTGGATCAAAGAGGAATGATCAGACAAAGATGCAATCGGGATACTTTGAGCTGTACTTAAGGGTGTGATTCTGGCTGTGAGAGGGCTTTACACTCAGGAACTTCCCAGACAGACCTGGGCTTCAGCTGCACAGTTCCCCTTGCAAGGCTTCCCCAGTAAATCCCAGCACTGGAGCCTTCCATGGAACACTTTTTTTGGGCCAAGGCTTCTGCTGAGCTGTCTCAACACCCAACTTTCCTCAGCCCCCTCCCCGGGGGTCTCCCTGGCACACAGGAATGCTGGGCTCTGCCCTCCTTGCTCTCTCCCACCAGGTAGATCATAAATTAGGCTCTGCTGTGGATATTGAATTTCCCTCCAGCTGCTGGAGCTGTGGCACATCTGTGGGCCTCCTGTGGCTCATGGCTTCATGAGCACAGAGCAATAAAGGTTATGAGGCCTGGGTTTGAAGCTCAGGGCCCTCATTCTGCTCCACAGGAGTGTTTCTGGGGAACAGTTCAAAACCCACTGCCTGCATTTTAACCACCTCCAAGTGATGGGCCATCTCTGAGCAGTTATGAAGCAATTTGAGGGAGGGGTTGGATTTGAGCTTTGGAGGTCCCTTCCAATCCCAGATGTTCTATTTCTGAAATTTAAGAAAAATATATTTTTTTCCCCATTTTTTTTCCAAGAAAGGTAAATTGACTCAAACCTGTCTCTAAATCAGGCTGTGATCTAACATTTACATTTGACAGAGATGTCAGTGCAAAGCCAAAAGTGAAGGAAGGGGGGGATGAGGAAACCCCTCTTGGCTTGAAATCTTCCAGTGTCAGTCTAGCCCTTTTCTGAGGGATGCAGGAGTGTGCAGGGTGATTTGTGTGGAAAGAACCAGTTCACAGCTCTGGTCACCAGGGAGCCCTTCAGGTGACACTGCTTCTACTCTCCCACAAACCTACTTTGTGTTGTGGAGAAACCACAGCACTGAAAACATGAGATGTGACTTTGGACACTGAGATTCTGCTACCTCAGAAATACTGGCACTTTAGCACTTTTTCCTCCTTAGAAATCAAACCCTTTTCAGGTGTTTTCTTCAGACTCCTCCAAAAATCTTGGCTTTTTTGTAGAGGGAACCTGATGCTCTGACCAAGACCATGGTTGTCTTTGCTGGGTGTTGCAGATGCTGCTTCATGTGCCACTCAGAGATTTGCCAGCTGTGGGATTTGGCTGCCCAGCAGATCAAATCAATAATGTATTTATCCTCCCAGCTCTGCTGACAGGTATGGAAGTGGTACTGTCCCTGAGTTGCAGAGAGAGCAAAACTATTCAGGCTCTGTATCTGGATGCCTAAAGTGAATTTACCTGAAAAAAAGAAGTAGATATTGAATTTTTAGTGGTCCACATCACCTCCTAGCCACCATGGGCTTGTGGATACAGTCAGAAGTTAGTTGTCCCACAGGACAGGGGTCAACCTCAAGTTCCCTAGAAGGACAGCAAGATTATTCCCTTCATGGCTTATTCTTCTGCACTTGGGAAAGAAGGAATTTTCTCTGACCTTGTTTCTACCCTGAATTTTGTTTTATCCCCTCTTATGGCTGTACACAATCCCACTGCCCTCCAAATCTGCTGAGCCACCCTCTTGGAAGAGATAAACAAGAGAAACAAGGAGAGAGAAACAATCTCCTTTATTTATTTAGCTCCCTATTAATTGCAGAGGATGACCCTTTGCTCATCTGGTATGAAGCACTGACCTCCTCTCTGCAGCTCCTCCAAAAATCTCAGGATAAATCCAGAAAGGGGCCCTGGGACAGCTTTTGAGGAACAGAAGATGTGATGCTGGAGCTAAGGAGCTTGTTAGGAGAGCTGTTGTGGTCTCTCTAGCTGCTCTCTCCTCTGCCACCGTGCCCAGCCTGGCTGCAATTAGCAACAAGGTCTGGGACATTGTGTTTTCTACTCAATCTGCCTTGAGACCAGTGTCTGATCCTCCCTGAGCAGAGGAGCAGCTCATCATCTGCAGAGCATGGACACCTTGTGCTGCTTTATAACTTCAATTCTTTAGATTTCCCTGAGGAATTCCTTTTTTTTTTTTTTTTTTAACTGGAAGGATTTTTTTCTCTTTAAATATAACAGATCTGCCCATTTTTTTTTGAGGGCTTTAGAAAACACAGCTTGGGTAGCTGAAGTTGTAACCCTGGCCAGAGTGCTCATGAGGGATATGGTGGGTAGTTGGGATACTGACAGGGAAAAGGCACCAGAAGAGCATCTAGGTGGCTCTGACAGATGGGGACACCCCGAGCTGGGCTCATGCTGCCTCCTTGCCCAAGGTAACTGCTGCACCACGTCTGGGACAGGTTGGTGGCAATGCAGAGTGCAGAGCTGAGACAGGTATGGAAGTGACTTCAAGACTTTTGATCCCCAAGAAAAGCATTTTTGGAAGGATTTCCCAAGGGCTGTAGAGGTGAGCTTGGCCATCCCAGCGTCCCAAGCCAGGCTCCAGTGGTCTCTGCCTGGCTGGGATCATTTCTGCCTCTCCTGTTTGCAGCTTTTTGCCCTTGTTTGATGTGGATGTGACACCCCTGCAGGCTCTGTCCTGCAGCTGGGGACATGCTCTTCTGGGGCATTGGCCAGTCCTTGCAGACAATTAGTGTGAAACACCCTGCTCATCTCAGTCCCATTCACTCCCTGAGATCCATTAGCTTCACCTTTCTTCCCTACCATTAATAGCACACAAGCTGCTCATTTTCCCCCCCCCCCCCCACCCCTTCCACTGGAAACTTTAAATTGATAGATATGTTAATTGGTATCATTACAACAAACGGTCCTAGTCACACTGCAATTCAGTTGAACATTTCATGTTGCCATTTAAATTAGGGGCTTTTTTCTTTTCTTTTTTTTCCACGCTACTGCCAGCTACTTGTGTTTAATTCATTTTGATTTTGTTAGGAGGGGGAAGTTATCAGGATTGCATCATTAAAAATGCATGCTTGGGTTATTCATGCATGTTTCAGAGATCCCTGTGTATGATCCATCATAATTCAACATTAGCCAATGGGGATACCAAGTGGAAAGGGTCTGCTGAGCAGACAAATAATTCAATTACACCCATGACGTCACCTTGATTGGATTCCTCATGACACCTCCAAGCCTCCCTGGGAACAGAACTGGGCAAAATCCTTTCCACTGGGGCTGCCTGTTCTGGGAACACAAGGTTTGTGCTGCTGCTCCACCTCTGTGGCAGTTTGGATGTGATAGGAACTGGGCAGCTGCTCTGGAGCAGTTCTGGGGCAGAGGGACAGTGTCTTGCTGCAAGAAATCCTCCTCATCTGGTGTCATCCTGGAGCACTGGGTTGATTTGCAGCCCCTTTCTTGATGGGTGATTGTGGAGCAGGGCATGGAGCTATTCCCAGCAGCTGGAAAGGGAGATGAGAGGTGGCACCTTTGTCTTTTCCTCTTGTCACAGATCCTGTCTTGGGCCAAAGAGGTAATTCCACCTTCCTCCCCCCTGACCTTCACAGTGGTTTTTGATTCCTTGAGTGCAATGATCTCTTCATTCCAGAGCTTGTCTGCAATACACCTAAGGAGAGCCCCTTTCCTGGGGGTCCAGGCAGCACAGGGCAGAGGGTGGATGATGTAGCAGGGTCCATTATTCTAACAGCAGAGGTGGGTTCCCTCCCAGAGCATGTTCCTGATGCTCTGAACACTGTGGGATATCCCTCTGACACCTCTTCAAGCTGCTCCCTCCTCTCTGGACCTTCAAGGTCAAGGTGCAACTAGAGATGAGCAAGAAAAGGGGTGGGGGGAGTGTGTTAAGAAGCTGTAATGGGCTCACTGGTGGGAGAGAAGATTCCTGTTGGTTGGTGGAGCTGGAGAGACTGGGGTACAAGTTGGAGAGGGGAGTTTGCACAGCCCCTTGCTGCTGGCACCAGCATCTCCTTGAGATCCAGCATTAGCCCCCCCAGAAACCATCAGGTCTTGGTCAGCTTCTTGTGTCTGGCACACTTTGGATGCTGATGTCACTTTGGGGGGGTGTCCTGGCACTGCTGCTCCCTGGTATTAGTTCAGTGCAGCAAGGATTGCTGATGCAGAGTTTTCCTTAGATCCTCCTTTAAAAAAAGCAAGTCAAGGAAGCTCAGCATCCCTCCCTGCCTCTCACTTCAGTGTAGTTAATAATAACCTGCTCTCTGCCAGTGCAGCCCATGCACCCATGTGCCTCAGCACTTTTTGAGCTCTACTGAATTACAACCCAGGAGTGGATTATCTCCACTTGATTGGTGCTGGATGTAGAGAACTCAAAAGAAAAAAAAATAAAAAAAATAAAATAAATTCATCTCTGTTTTCAGAACAGGCCCAGGAGAAGAAATCACTCCTGCCTCTGACTCCTAGACCTTTGCTTTGAGCACATGAGCATTCCAACTACCAATCCTATTGATTTTCAATTACCTCTCAAATGGAAGTGGTTGTAGCTTTGTGTTAAGCCTCAGGAAATATTTATTTTTTTTTTGCCTTGTCATCTCTATGTGAGGAGCAGGAGGAGAAATTCCTGCCTTGCCCCAGGTGAGGAGGAGCAGAGGGAGAAATTCCTGCCTTGCCTGAGCTGATGTGGAGCTGTGGTTGCTCCAAATTACTTTCTCCTCAGCTCCTTCAATCACAAAATCCTTTTTTTTTATGGGGCTGGATGTTCTTGGATCTGCTGCTGGGGTTGATGTGGCTTGAAGGAGTCAGAGCTATAAATGCAGAGGTGGTGTGGTGGGGTAGAAAGTTATTGTTGGCATGGTGACCTATTGTTGGAGTAGGGATGGGGTATTTTTAAATGGTATGAGGAGACTTATTTTTAAATGCAGCTATGCCAAGGCTTGCTGGCATGTCAGGGGTAGTCCTGCCAGAGCTGGCTTAGCAGGCAAAAGGCAGATGAGAAGTTTGAAGCTGCAGGATTTGCCTTCCCTGATTTTTTTTAGGCTGGTGTTTGCCACCCACTGCTGTGCCCAGGTAGCCTCGAGTCTCTCTCTGTGTTTCAAGGGCACTTTTCTCCTGGGATCTCTCAGCTCCTCACCAAAGCCAGGAGCAACGTGTCTGCTCTTGCTGGAGAGGCAAAGGAGTTTAATTTGTGGAGCCAGGTTAAGATCAGGACACATTCCATGAGAAAACACCCCAGGATTCTAATTCTAGGCCTTGGCCAAGCTGCTGGGAGTGTATTTCCCAAGGTCTGGTTTTGCCTGATCTGTCCTGAACCACATCCCAGTCCCTGCTCCCAAAGCACTGTGTGCTGGCTCCATCAGCTGGGGGTGTGGTATTTATAACAGCCTGCCTGGGCTGGGCAGCTGGGGCCAGGCTTGGGTTTCCACCACCTGCTCCCTGCCCAGTTCCCCTTTGCTGGGGCAGCAGGGCTGGGTTTCAGGCTGGGCTGGTGACCCTGTTGCTGCCCCTGGCCATGGGGCACTGTCCTCATCCTCCCCTTCCCCTCGGGGCATGAAAGGCAGCAGGGCCCTGCAGTATATCCCATAGGATGCTCTCCGTAAGGAATAAAGGCTGCACTCCCTCCAGAGCAGTTTTCTTGCCCTCTTGATAATCCAGCAGATCTTTTTGGGGTGCTGCAAATAAGTGCCAAGCATCCCCCAGTGGCAGGAGGAGAGGATCTCAGCTAAATGGAAGCCAGGTCCTCATGGTGAAGATGGTGAGCTGCTCCAAGCTGGCAGTTTTATCTCATTTATTCTCCCTGGGGGGGGAGCAAACAATCCTACCTGCTGGGTTTCCATCCCTTATCAGCAGCATCTGGCAGGATCACATTTGTTATATCTCCTCTTTGCAGTGTTGACACCAGAGGACATCTCCCAGGGTTGTTGACAGGAGAAAAAGTAGGAAATTAGCAAAGCCTCAACACATGAGTGACTCTTTCCTTTCCAGCCTGAATTCCAGCTCCAGCGTGTCCTGGAGCAGGAAAAATGGGCTTCCCCTGTTGCATGGATGTCTGCTTGGGTGGAGGCTGCTTTGTTTTCAGCCTGAGGGATGCTCAGGGGTGCCAGAGGTAGAAGGGCTGCAGCCTGCTTGACTTCACCATCCCTGTCTGTGCTTATTGAGTAATAAATAACCTCCCTGCTTCAAACCCTGCTGCAGCCAACTCCCTGTCCTGCTGGGAGGCCCTGACTGCCCCAGAAGAGGCAGCTCCAAGCTGGTCTGAGTTCATAACCTTCCCTTCCTGCCCCTTGCAGCTCCTGGAGCTGTGTCATTCCCTGGAAGAGCAGCATTACTGTTGTGAACTCCCCTTTTCCCTTCACCACACTGGTGAAATGGCCTCTGGAAGGCTCCAAGCTTTTGTTTTTTTGATGAGCTGGGCTGGGCTGAACTTGGTGAGAGTGCCAGAACATCATGAATAAGTGAGGAGGAAGGCTGGGAGCACATTCAGGCCCAGAAAGCAGCCAGTCAGGTGCCTGGGTCATGGTGGTTTTAGCCCCTCTTTGTGTGCCATAGTGAGAATCATTCCTTCCACATCTTCATGAGTCTCCAGCTGGCCTGTCTTTATGGACAACTGGCCTGCAAATCTTCCCTGTGTCTCTTACAATCACTTTGGGGGCTCAAAATGGGCTCTGGGACTCTCTCTGTTTCTTAAGAGTAGTGATTTTTCCAAGGAGATGCAAAATCTGCAAGGTTGAGATTGAATTTCCCTCTTTGCTCTTCATTAAATCATCTTTGCAGAGGAACAGGAGCCACTTTGCAAATGGGGAGCTGCCTTTCTCTTGCTGGGAACATCTCTTCTGCTCATGGGCTTGTGCTTTTTGCTTTCTGAAGAGTTGGAGGCACCTTAAAGATCTCTTTCAACCCCTGTGCCACGGGCAGGGGCACCTCCCACTAGAGCAGGTTTCTCAAAGCCCCATCCAACCTGGTCTTGAGCACATCCAGGGATGGAGCATCCACAAAGTCCCTGGAAAACTGTTCTCTCACCACCTTCAGAGTGAAGAACTTCTCAAAGATCTACTTGAAACCTCCTCTCTTTCAGTTTGAAGGCAACACCCCTCATCCTACCACTAGGAATCCTTGGGAGAAGTCCAGCCCCAGCTTTCTTGCAGGTCCCTCTCAGATACTGGGTGGCAGCAAGAAGGTCTCCCTGGAGCTTCTCTCCAGGCTGAACCCCCCCAGCTCTCCCAGCCTGTCCCAGCCCTCTCTGGTCTCACTCCAACAGGTCCTTGTGCTGGGGCTGGGGACAGTAGCAGGTGAGGTCTCCCCAGAGCAGAGCAGAAGGGGGAGAGTCTCCAGCTCTCTGGGTTTTCCTGAGCATGTCCCAGCTCTCTAAGTGCCTCTGCTGGAGACCCAGGCTCCCCCCACACAGAGGCACAAAGCAGCCAAAGCTGCTGAGGGGATTTGTTAGCAGAGATGCTACAACTTGTGCTCCTGCTGCTGCCTCCCCCGAGCTCCTTCCAAAGAAGGCTGAGGGTTGTTTTCTTTTATTTTGGTTTTTAAAAGTGTTTTTCCAATGGCTGCTTTACATTCCCCTCTGCCTCCCAGAGGAGCTGAGTCAGCAGTTGAGCTCCCAGCCACTGCTCAGAGGAATTGGCTCTGCATTTGTTTATTATTTTGAGCACGGCCAGCCCTGCTTTGCTATTAATTGACAAGCAGGAAATATTTCTTTTCAGCTCCCAGTCCATCTCTGGGACCCTGCTGGTGAGGAGGGGGAAGCTCAGAGGAAACTTGCCTTTGAGTGATTCACAAAATGGGATTTTGCTGCAAATCCCCCTCTTGATACTCGAGGTGTCAAATGCTCTGAGCAATGAGAGTGATTTAAATAGAGTTTATAACTTCTCATCTACGTGCCACCCACTATATCCACGTTGTGGAGTAGACATGGAGTGTCTGAGCTGATCTAGCTGTGTAATTACACCTACAGAGATCTGTCTGCTTTTATTTTTAAATATTATATATGTTTGTGTATTTAAAGAAAGGGGATTTCACAGATGGAGTCTCTGTTGGGTCACATTTCAAGACTGATTACAGTTCAATTACGCAGTGGTAATTTTATTTTGTCTTATTTTTATTGTGGCCACTTCTAATAACTGCTAGTTCTCCAACCAGAGAGGTCATGGCACTGATGGGAATAAACACATCACAAACTGGACGTGGCAAATAAATCCCCTCTCCAGAAGCAGTGGAATTCAGCACAGCAAGGACTGGGGCAAATACTCTTGTCCCTGGTGACATGAAATAATGGCAGCTGTGTAATGCAGGACCCAACTGAGGTGGTTGTACCCAAGGTTCAGTTCCCAGTCAGGGCAGTGTTGCTCCAAGCCCTCACTTCTCCTGAACTAAAAAAACTTCCCCAATATCCAACCTAAACCTCCCCTGGTGCAGCTGAACCCCCTTTCCTCTCATCCCATCACCAGTTACCTGGGAGAAGAGACCAACACCCCCCTCCCTACAACCATTCAGGGAGCTGTGGAGAGTGTTGAGGAGTAAAGTCTCATTTATTGGGTGTTTTTTGTGGGAGGAGGGATATGAATCTTTCCCACCTGCTTTCTGCACCACTGCTCAGTTATCTCCTCTAGCTTGCTGGTGTTTTATTGTTTCTTTGGGGTGTTTTTTCCCCTCTTTCAAACTCCTCCCCACCAACTGTGCTGGCTCCTGAGGAGCTACAGCATGGCCTGGCACGTTTCTGTCTGCAGCTCCCCGTGCCTGGCTGGGCTCCTCACACCTACCTGCTGGGAACAGCAGACGTGGGAACAGCTTTGTTTGCTGCTTGGCTTTCTGTGCCTGTGCAGATCCCATTCCCAGCCCTCTGAGGTGTCGTGTTGATGTGAGACAGGGTGATGGGACAGAAGAAGTTTGACTTGGTCTTCATGGGCTGCTGGTTGAACTGGCTGCTTGAACACCATCTTCAGCTGCTGAGTGTGTTTCTGCCACTCACATACTGACTGGGGAAGCTCTGAGCTTATCCTGCCTTGTGCTTCTGTGACCAAACTCTTGGCCACGTGTGGTCTTTTGTTATCTCATCACCTGGCTGGAGTGATGGGATGGCTGGGGGTGGTTTGGGAAGGGGTGATCCTCTTGCTGGGGGAAGATATCCCTCATTCCTATCTTCAGGTGGAATGGGCATGCTTAGGAAGGCTAGTGAGCAGAGAAACACAGTGACCATCAGAGGAAGAGCTTTTTTTTTCTCTCTCCATCTATGTCCACACTGAGTCTGTTCCCATCATCAGGCTTTTTCTAGTTCTGGGCTCATACTATTCAACCAGCTGGAACATGATCTTCAGCTTTCCAGGCACACAGGGAGGATTCAGGCTCAGGATCCCAGCATGGCAGGGGATGAAAGGGACTTCTGAAGATTATCTTGTCAAACCCCCCTGTTCCAGCAGTGTCACCCAGGGCAGGTTGCCTAGAATTGTGTCCAGGGGGGGTTGGGATCTCTCCAGAGGAGACTTCACAACCTCTCTGTGCAGCCTGGGCCAGGCTCTGTCACTCTCACAGGAATAAGTTTTCCCTGGTGTTGAAGTGGAAATTCCAGTGTTCCAGTTTGTCCATCCAATCTTTCCCCTTGGGTGAGCTGGGTGGGGATGGAGCTGCTCCAGTTTTGTACTTAGGTGAGATTGAATTTCCTGGGCTTGGGACAACTTGCCTGGCTGTGCAAGTGTGAACCTTCCCCCCTGGTGCCCTCAGCAGAGGAGTAAATGTATTTAAGTCAAAGCCCACCAAATGTCAACACCTGGCTCCTATTACCCCATGGGCAGAGCCACCTATGGAATCCTGGATGATTTGGCCTCAGATGCCCTTCCCACTTCTGGGGCTGGCTGAGGTTCCTCATTAACCCTCCTTGCTCCATGCCAGCTCTGGGATTAAGGGTGTGAAACACCTTGCTGAGCCCAGCTCATGGTGGCACCTGCTGGCATTCCATGGTTGCTAGAACTGACTTTGACAGGGAGCTGTTCCCAGCCTCTTTTTTTCCTTCCTTGTGTCTGAGTAGAAACATATTTTGACAGGCCAGCGATGCAGAAAAGAACTTTCTGCTCTCCAACTGTTGCATTCCTCGACCCCAATTAGAATGTGGTGCATGTAGAAGTGTCAGTTTCTTGCTCTCTCTCTCCACTCTCCATCCCCTTGACCAAAATTCCCATCATAAAGATGCCACCCGAGTGCTCCACGGGGTGGAAATCATTGCTGAGTGGATCTGAAGTCCAGCTCCTCTGGTGGTTTTTTGGCTTTGATTTCAGATGAAAGTGTGGGAAAGCTGTCAAAGGGTTGATGAGATATTCCAACCTGTGGGACTATTTCTCCTTGACCTGTGTAGGGTTGGACCTTTCTACATGGGGTTGGTTGATGCCTTGCAACATCAAACTGTCCCTTGCAGCTTTGCATTTCAGATTTTCTTTTCACTAGTGAATGTCCTTCCAGCTGAAGCTCTGGAGGAGGAGTAGGGGAGTCCATGGAATGTTTCTCTGGGATTCAGGGCCATGTGTTCCTTCATTACCCCATGTTCTTGCCCTTCATGTAGAGGACCCATTGCCACCTTCCCTGGGAATGGCTGGATTGCAATGTCTGTCAAATTCTACCAGTGTTTATTTTGCAGAAGATCAGCTCTAAGCTGAATAGTTATTTATTTTGCTGAAGGTAATCAGAGATTTGTATTATTTTTTTCCCTTTAAGAAAATAACTGCCCAATCTCCAGCCTGACAACTGGCTAAAAAAGCCTTTCTGGATGAAAACCTAATGAATGACTCAAAAGTTGATTAAGAAGGCAGGGGGAGATGCTAAGTCAAAGTTTTCTAGCTAAAAGTAGTGATTTATTGCCCAGCTATCTTTGCAAATGACAAAATAACTAATTAGATGCAATTCATCATCAGAACTTAAAGCTGCCAGTGGAACAAGTTAAAGGTTTGGGGTTTTTTTTATGAACAACTTGTAGTCTCCAATTGTGAGCTAAATGTAGCAAAGTGTGTATTGAGAGTTAGTCAAATGCACTGAGACAGTGGGAAAGCCTTAATAAGATTCTCAGTTTCTGCCCCCCTGTAGAATTTATTTTTCTAATGAAGGATTTGAAAAGGGCATTTTAGGAGGATGTTTTATAAGGTAGAAGAGTTGGGTTTTTTTTTTTCCCCATAAAACATCAGCTATAATAATTATTTTTATTCAGATCCTGAGGCATAGAGAGATTAAATGACTTTTTTTTCTCAAGGTCAGAGAGTGAGAGGCAGAAGCAGTGAATGAGTGTCTTGATTCAGGGCTATGGTCTATCCCTTGCTTCTTTCATCTCCAGGACCAGATGCACTCAATCTTTCTGGGTCTGATGTCCCAGCAGCTCCTAACCTAGTTGTTTCTGCAGGAGGAATAAAAATCCTGGGAGTGGGTAATGAGCTTTCAACCATCTCTGGCTGATCCTTGGAATCAGCATGACCTGTGTGAGGCTTCTGAGGGCATCCTCCTTGATGGGTGGACTCCCAGGAGCTGGCTGTGGTGGTGAACAGCTTCTAACTGGTTGATGTCACAGCATTTTAGATGAAAGTTAAGAAGAAGGGGTCAGGATGAGGTTTTCCTCCATGGTTTTCTGCTGGCAAGAGTGGTGCTTGGTGTGAAGCTCCCCCTGGATGATGCTCACTGCTTTCTTGCATCACCTGGACATTGGAAGACCCAAAGCCTTAAGTGCTGCAGTTCTACCTGTTAGAAGCTGTGAGGTGGAGATTCTTGCACTGCTGCTGGCCAGTCCTGGGTAGGGGTTTCCATTCCAAGCCTCTTGCAGATCTTGCTGATCAGCCAAGTTCAACCACACCAGGTCTTTCTGAGCTGTAGCAGTTGGTTGGGTCTCCTCCTCTGGAGACATTCCAAAGCAATTCCAATGTTCTTGTGTGACCTGGTCCAGGTGATCCTGCTCTGCTGGGGGGTTGGAATTGAGCCTTCAAGGTTCCTTCCAATCCCTAATGTCTGTGATTCTGCAATTCTGTTTTCTGGTGGTTTCAGCTGTAACAGCAGCCATGGCAAACTCACATTTGTCTATTAAAAATGCTAAAATACACAGGGAAAAAAAGAAAGAATCCCAGCACTTGGAAGATTAAATAGGTGTGATCAAGATGCCCGTGCCCATCTGACACACAACAAACACTGAAGTCAAGAGAATTACATCAGGGCTAGGTTTGAATTTGGCCCCTTGCTCCTCCCTCCTTTGCACTGTCCTGTTATGGTTTCAAGGGAAGGCATCCCAAATCACCCCCAGGACAGGGAAATATGGGGCCTCTAAAGCAGTGCAGGTGTCTGAACCTCCTGCAAGCTCTCGAGTCCTAGCAGAGGAGCTGATGAGCAGGAGCAGTTTCAGGGAAGGAATCTTCAAGGGTTCAAATCAGCCAGAAGTGCCAGTCAAGTAGCTCGACAACGCTGGGAAAATCAATGCTGAATTCTCCAAGAGCAGCAGGGCAGGGGAAAATGAAACCATTTGTTTGCAATTCTAATCCAACGAAGCAACAGATCTCTTGCAAAATGCTGCTGCTGAAAATGCGCATAATAGATGGGCAGAGCCAAGAGACTGGGCTGAGGAGAGGGGAGAATCTGAAGCTAGGTTTCCTTGCTGGAATTTCATAGAATTCTAGAATATTAGGGGTGGGGAGGGACCTAGAAGATCATCTCATCCAACCCCCTCCCAGAGCAGGGTCAGCTAGGTGATCTGGAAGTGTTCTGGTGGATGGAGGTAGATCTGTCACCCATCAAGTCCTAGGAGAACCTGTGGATGGTGCAAATTCTTCTAGGGAAGAGGGTATTTGGCTAAAGAAGCAGTTTCTGTTCTGGAGGGTCCAAGTGCTTTGTAAAAATTCAAGCTTTAAAGCCTGAATGGATTAAAAATGATCTAACAGCTCAGCCCAGTCTCATAGCCCCAACATCCTTCTTTTTCCTGGGGATAAATCCAGCTTCTAGCACTGGTTTTTGGTGTTGAGGGGTTCTTTTTGGGGCTAAAAGGAGTAATTTCTATGGGAAGTGGCTAGAGATCAATTGTCTGGTGTCTTTTCTGATGTAAGAACCAGAGACCTGCTCGGGGAACTGGCAGATGTCATCTTCAAAACAAATAGAAACTTGTTCTGGGGGGGAGAAAAACCATCTCTCTGATCACAAAAACTAATTGACTGGTAGAACTTCTTGCTGCAGGATGGATTCTGGGTGATTCTCCAGGCTGTGTGACTGCAAGGTGTCTTTTCCAGGCTCAGGATGAGTCTCCTTTCCAGAGCCAGGAGAAAAGGGATGCTGGATCCTACAAAATTAATCAGTTTTTTTTTTCTCTAAAGTTAAGATCTGAACCAAAGCTGGTGGACGTTGCTGGGTTTGTCAGTCAGAGGGTAGGGTGGAATCTCAGTTTCTGAGTCCCAAAAAGGTGGATTTGAGCAGCTTTGCCTCAGGCTGTTGGCTGGGAAGGAGCCAGGTTGTCCCCTCTGGCTGGAGAAAGCAGAGTGGCAGCTTGTCAGCATTTTCAGGCTCTTAATTTCTCAGTAATACCATAGAGAACCAAACCCCAGCTCCTCCTCTGAGCCAAAACAAAGCAATGAGGGTGGGGATGTAGGATGGCCTGATGGGGATCTAAAGGAAATTTATGAGCCAGGTGATCCTACAGGTGACCTGTGCTCATGCTGGGAAAACTGCTGTGGCTGAGGAACAACCTGCTCTGAGCACTTAGATTGGCCTAGAAACTCTTTTTCCCTTTCCTCTAACATGCAAATAAGTCTCTTCTGTCATTAAATATCAGTTGGGATGATAGGAAAACTTTGCAGGTAACTTCTTATTCAGCTCTGAGTGTGTGTCTGTCTCCTCACCACACGACAACCAGCTGCACTTTCTCTCAAAGCTAGTTCCATGGATTCCTCAATTGCACCCAAGGTTTTCATGCCTGAACCAGAGAAAAAGACAAACCAGCAGTGCCAGTTGCACTAAGCACCTTTTCCCAGGGCTCTCCAGCTTTCCCAGGCAAGGGGAAAAGATGGAAAGCAGAATTTGGAGTTGAGGGATACGTTGCTTTGTGAATCTCCACAACTGGAGTTTAACAGTAAGTTTACTCTGCACTGGGAAGCTGTTGAAGGAGGACAGGAAAATGAGGTTTTAAGCATCTTCTAAGGCCCAGTATTCTTCATTATAATAATATAATAATCCTTCATTATTGTTCTTAATGAAATCTTTGGGGGTTTGCCCAAAGATTGAGACACTTGTGGCTTCTTAGTGTCTTGGATGCAAGGAGGTGACTCCTGTCTCCTGGGAAGACGGAACTGCTCTCTTCTTTTCTTCATCCTTGCTTTCTAGCCCCTGGGATTAGAAAGGAGACTCCTTGCCCAGAGAGGAGGAGGAGGGTGAGGTGGAGAGAATGACTTCAGTGGGGCTGTCTGGAGGGAAAATGGGAAGGCAGGAATTTGCTGCTGGCAATAAATTGCTTCCGTAGCTCCCATTCTGGAGATCACCAGAGAAATAGATGGGCTCGAGCTGGATCCATTTCTGACCCTCTTCAGGATAACAAAAGCCTGTGGCTGTTTCATGGGTTATCTGAAGGGCTGCACTAAGTTTTTGACAGCAGGACCTGGCTGTTGTCACCACCCCTTGCCCTCCTCCTACTTCAGATGTACGTTTTTATTTAAAGCTATTTTCTCTCCTCCCAGTAGCTGAAAAACCTGGACTTATCTCCAAGGTTATCCCTGGCTGTCTCTTTCCAAGTTCTGTACCACAGGTAGTTCCAGGTTGGGTAGCAGGAGAACATGAAGGAAGCTCAGAGCTGGCAACAAAGGGCCTGGAGGGGAAGAGTTGAGGCTTCCAGTAGCCAGCAGATGGATACTTGGCTTTGGAGAGCAACGAGCAGGAGCAAAATAAACAGGACACCCCTTGAAGTCAAAGCCTCCTATTGCTCTTACAGCAAAAGCCAAGGCACATCAGGCACAGGAGAAAGGGACAGAGCAGGTTGGAACTAACACTCAAGATGTGAGGAGGTCACAAAGAGAAGGAAGAGCTAAAGGTTTTCCTATCAGCACTTGGTGGAATTTATTAGTGATGTCTCTGCTTGAGTCTGGATGTGGAGGGGCAAGGCTGGGCTGTCACAAACCCTCTGGGAGCTGCCAGCTCCCTCCTCTCCATGGCTTACAAGGCAGGTGAATAATCTTCTTTCAAACACTTGCTTTTGAAGCTCCCTTTTGAAGCATCAAACCCAAGGATGGAATTATGGGTGGTGAGCACAGGAGAAATCAGCCTTTCTGGGGCTGCTGAATAGCTTAGAAGGGGTGGGAAATAAAAGAGCAGCAGTTTCCAGAAGCAGCTCAACTTTGGTGGAGGTTGGATAAAACCCTTCCCTGCTTCTTGTTGGTTTTCATTTTCTTTCAACATTATTTAGCTGCATCTGTAGTAAAGGGAAAGGATTCCAGGGGCTGTTGCTGGCTGGAGTTGTGCTGGGGCTGGCTTTGTGCTCTCTGTGCCATTCCCCCCTCTCCTTGAGCCACGTGGCTCCTGCCTTCAAGCTGTCAGGGGTTTTTTTTCCTCTTTTTTTTTTCAAGAGGAGGTTGCTTTTTTTCCCCTTCTCCAGAGATAAACACGATGACTTTTTCATGAGCGTGGAAAAGCCAATAACTCAGAAGTACTTGCAAGGCCCAGCTCTTATTTGCTAGTCCTTTTCACAAACAAGGGACACTTAATAACTGTCCATGTGGGAGATATTTGATTGATTCTGAGCAGTAGCATTGCAGGGAGTTGTGGTGGGTTGGGGTTGCTTTTTGTTTATTTTTTTTTAAGCATACAAGGCAGAATTATTCCATTCTCCCAAGACTGTTATCATATTAAAGCTGCCTTCCACAGGTACAACTGTATTCTAATTCAGCTGACAGTCTCCCCTCTTTAAGGGGAAATATTATCCTCTGCTCTAGTCTAAATTACATGTCAGACTCTTTTTAAGCAGTTTCAGGCTGGTTAGTTCAGAGACAGCCCTGCAAGAAGAAGGCAAATTGGGTTTTATTGGGGGACAACTTTCTTCCCAGAGCTGGCCATTGTGTATTGTAATGAAATTTCCCTTGCAGAGTCAAGCTTACGTGGTTTGACAGCCCCAGACAAATGCAATATCCCACCAGGATCCAAAGCAGCTTTTCTGGAGTGATACTCAGCTTTATTTACTTAGTTATTCTATTTTTTGAAGTGAAGGTGGCTCTTACCTAATAGAAAAAAAACCCCACAGCATCCTGAGATGCCAGTGCTGTGTGATAGTGGAGGATTTATTCCTGCTGGCTACAGAGAGGGGCTCCAGTCAATAGCAACCTACCAGTCATTCATGTGCTGCTGCATTGTCAGAAAGCCTTTCTCCTTTCCCTCTTCCCAGTGCTTTTCTCTGCTGTGAGGGACTGGAAAGAACCCTGGCTAGGGGGGTTTGCTCTGGATCTGACTGTGCACCTGAAGACAGAAAGGGGACTGGTGTTTGCCACAAATAAATCAGATTAACAGCACTTGGGAACAAACCAGCTTCTGCATTGGCTGGTCTAGAAGAAGTGGGTCTTCATTAGGTAAATGGAATTAATCAGAGCACACCCTCTTGAGCTGCAGGACCAGTTCTGGGTGGGGGGAGTGGTCTCAGCTTCTGTGCAGGGCTTTGGAGGAAGGCTGGGAACTGGGTTTGGAGGCAGAACTTTGCCTGTTCTCACCAGCTGGGTTGGGAAGAGAAAAGCAGGAGCAGTCCTCAAACTCATCTGCCACATACTAGTCTCCAGCTCTCTCTCTGCCCAATCTGAGCCCATCTAAGAGGGTGTGTGGTTGAGAGCCTGGCTTTGGGGCTTACACTTCAACATTTCTCAGTGCTTGCCACCAAAACCTTGGTCAAACCACTTGAGCTGGTGCTTGGTTTCATCTTTGGTAGAAAATAAAGCAGTTTGTTCTTTTAATGTGCCTCAGTTTGTCCATGAATGTGCATGTCTCAGAGGAAATGTGGAGCTCTCCAGGATGAGGCAGGAGCCTATACTGAAGGCAGGGCTTTCTAACAAAACCTTGGGACTTTGTGCTTAGTTTTAGTTGTTTCCCTTTTGTTTCTCATGCTGGTCTTAGTCTAACCTTGTAGGTCTGACCAAAACCCTTGTAGCATGCAGTGCTGGGATGATGATGATGATGATGATGCAGGACTGCTCATCCCCAGCATGGCTGTCAGGGTTTGAGGGATGGAGTGACTCTCTTCTGTGTCTTACTTGTGCAAACCCCACAGCACTTGGATGTTTGTACATTGTTTTTTTCCCCCCTATTCCCAGAAATACCTGCTTAGAGGGAGGATTTCTCAGGGTCCCCTTCCAACCACGTGCAGTGCCTGGCACAATGAGCTCCTGCTCTTGGTTATGACCTCTAAATGTTGCCATAATAATAATAATAATAGTAGTATGTGGCTTTTGGCACATGATCTATTAATCACAGCAGCTGTCAGGCAGAGCATTCAATGGGAATAACTCCCTGCAAGGAAAAGAAAACCAAATAGAACACCACCCTGTGGCTTGTGGAGCATGAATCTCCACTCTGGAGGGTGCCAGAGGAGGAAGGAAGGGCTAAGCCTTGACATTTCACTCCAATTTGTTAACCTTGGCTGGCGTTCAGATGCACGGTGTGGAGCTGAGGAGCTGGGGGGAGGTCTCTGGGGAGAAGGCAGGAGTTGTTAAATATTTACAGTGAGCAGAAGCTGAAGTGAAAGGTGCACAGAGGCATCAGGGATGGGCTTGCCAGTGGGAAGAGGCAGTCGTGAGGAGGGTTTGGGATGCTTCGTGTTGGGATGCCTGGGGTGGCTTTTTTTCTTCCCCAAAACTGCAAACCTTGAGCATCCAGGATACCCCGAGGCAGGGAGCTCGGTGGTTTGGGAGCTTGATGTGCAAAGAAATGTCCCCCCATCATTCAGAGCCTGCCCACCCAGCAGCTCCCTGGGGTGCTCCCTGGTGGAAAAGCAGTGAGCTCAGTCAGGCTCTTCTGTGCAAGCCCCTGAGGTTTGAGCTGTGGTGACCTGATGAGATAGGCTCCTTGTTTATGGTTCTAGCAGCAGGGTTGGGTAAATGTGTTCCAGAGAGCCCCTGAGAGCTGCTCCCTGTCACAGCACAATCCCCTGGTGCTCCCATCAGTCCATCCCCAGAAAGCCACAGGCTCCATCAGAACATCTGCAGAAAGCAAACCCAAACAAAATGAGATTACTGTCACTTTGTGCTTATTGGAATGACTGGAGAAGTCCTAGGTGTGGATCAGGGCTAAACATGGACAAATAATTGATTTTAGGTTCAGTGGCTGAAAGCAAGAGCACGTTGGAAAATCTTTTCCTTGACCTATAACATTTTCTTCCTGTTGTCTGTTGAAATAAAGGCAGGGGAAAAAAACCCCAACAGAATGTGCTGCTTCACCACAGGGCCCACTTGGATATTTGAAGCTTGATGAAATATTTCTTTTCCCTCATTCCATCCCTGATGGATGTTTCCAACTCTCTGCAGGGTGGGGGTCAGTAGAAGGGGCCAGGCTCTGGTCAGTGGTGCCCTGGGATGGGATGAGAGGTGATGGCAGCAGGTGGAACATGGGAAGATCCAGCTCAACATGAGGAAAAACTTCCCTGTGAGGTGCCAGAGCCTGGCCCAGGCTGCCCAGAGAGGCTGTGGAGTCTCCTCTGGAGAGATCCCAACCCCCCCTGGCTCTGTCCCTGGGTGCCCTGCTCTGCCAGGGGGGTGGATTCTGATCTCCAGAGCTCCCTTCCACCCTCCACCAGTCTGTGATTCTACCCAGTTGAAGTTTGCACTGCAAAATCTCAGGGCAGTTGAGCTGAACTCGAACTGGAAGCTGTTTTAAGCCATCCAACCTAGACCTGCTGCTTCAGAGCTGAACCAGAACTGAATGTAAACATTTTGGCTTTGTTTTCTTGGGCTCCTTAGAAATAACAGCCATTCATACAGCATCCAAACTGCCCCGAGGCACCAGCTTGCACTTTGGCACCTTGCAGGCTCCAGGCAGCAAAGAGCAAGGTCAACTTGAACTAGATGAGAAAAAAGAACCATTAAAAATAAAAGAAAACCAACCAAAAAACCCCAAATTCTCTGTATCCTCTGAGTACTGAGCTGTTACCTCCTCCACGTGTCACCTCTGTGCAGTCCCCTTGACACACTGAGGTACCAAACCCAGCCTCTGGCCCTTTCCCACCACTCCCACCCCCTGCAGTGGTTTGCTGGCCTCAGGCAGCACTGGCAGCTGCTAGATGGATTTCAGGGTAACTTTGCAAGCCCCCAAGGGCTGAAGTTGCTGACAGCAGGTCCAGGAGGCTGTGGAGCTGCTTGGCTGGAGGTTGTCTGGAAGGGGCAGTGAGGGTAAGGATGGGTGCAGGGCTGTGTGCCCACAGTGGGGCTTTCACCCCCTCCCTGCCAAGGGGTAGGTACCCAGCTTGGCTCCACTGCCACAGCCCTGTGGAGAAAAATCATCACCAGCATTTCCCAAAGGCATCCCCTGGCTCTGGGACTGCATGGCCCCATCCAGCCCAGTGCAGATACCCTGGAAGAAAGTGGGGACCCCAGCAGACTTTCTTGGCAATGCTGCCAGGGCTGAAAACAGGCTTGAGCTGCTGGAGGAAGGAGAGGTTGCCATGGAAACAGTCTCTTGATGTGTCCAGGTTTTGAAACCATTTTTCCCTCCTCTCCCTTTTCAATGTTTCTTTCCTTTTTCTTTTTTTTTTTTGGCTGTTGTTTTCTTGGAGATTTGCTCTCCTGGTGTGTGATGGTGCAGATGGGCCCTTGGGAGCAAGGAAGGCACTGAAAGGAACTGCTCAGGGAGGGCTGTTCAACTGGGAGCCCCTCCCTGCTGGTCCAGCACCAGGGCAGAGCTTGTGGAGATTGCAGAGGGGGGTCTGGCTGGCTCAGGAGGGGTCACAGTCGTGGCAGGGTGCTGGTCACCAAAGGGAGCAGTGGAAAAAGCCCCAGGAAATCTTCCTCCCCAAGGTACCTGGCTGGGATGCTCTTGGCATCTGAAGGGCTCTGCATCAGGAGGGTCCCTCCCTGGGGTGTTCACTTATCTAACTGCATCCATCTGAGTTTGGGAAGGGGGCAGTGAGGGGAGCCAGCTGAACAACAGGGAATCTAGTGAGTGCTGTAAGGAGGAATAAAAACTGGAGCAACAAAACTGGACTCCCTTCTCCTTCCCCCATCCCCCCCTGGGCTCTCTGCTTTGGGAGAGGGGCTCCAAGGCACAGCCCCTGTGGTGAAAAGCTGTTGGTAAAATGCAGAGCTTAGAGGAATGTTTTCCTTACAGCTCATTCAGCCCTCATTTCATACTTTTTAATCTGATTTTCACCATCCTCCTGGGTTGTTTCAGGGGCTCACCCTTCAGTCCTGTGCTGAAGAACTTCCCATCAGCATCCCCAAACTTGTGTGACTTCTCAAACTTGGTTTTTGGCTGGGAACACAGCCCGAGAGGCTGGTTCATTGTTGGTTAGACCCTCTTTGAAATCCAAGCTCAACATCCATGGGCTATCTAAAAAAACCCCACTGAGATACTGATAATTCTACACACTGAGCAATGCATCTTCCAGTCTAGCCATCCCCAGCAGGATTTGTCCCCCCCAGTTAACCATTCTTCACTCCCTGCATAGTGATTAATGCAATAGTTGAGAACCACAACCTCCAGAAACAGAGTTCCACCTGCTTCAGATACCTCACTGAGCTGCTTGGCCACCTTTGGGTTTTCAGTGGCAACACAGAAAGGTTGCTCTCTGCTTCTCTTGGATCTGAGCTCCTCTCCAAAGGTGCCACCTTCATCTTCTTAATTTTTTCTCAGTGAGGGTGCCAGAGCTCTGGAACAGGCTGCCCAGGGAGGTTGTGGAGTCTCCATCTCTGGAGAC
>JAOEGS010012689.1:0-12555 GCA_025447755.1 Corythornis vintsioides | reverse complement strand
CACCTGCAATAGCTCCAGGGATGGGGCCCCAACCACCTCCCTGGGGAGCCTGTGCCACTGAGCCACCACCCTCAAGGGAAACAACTTCTTCCTGATCCCTGTGAGGGATGCTTCCAACATCCCTGTGAGGTAAGGCAATACTACAGCTTCTATCTTAGCTCCCACACAGCTTACACATGAGGAAATGATGATACTAGCCTCAGCCCCAGCTTTGACTCCCTGACTCCTGAGAATCCATGGGAATAATTCTTTTCAGAGGAAAGAGACTCTCAGAGGCCATAAGGATGGATGACCTAATTTATCAATGATGGAACTAAGGACTCAGCAGCAGCCAAAGAAGGAATGTAATCACCTGGAGTCATACCCTTACATTTCTCAGTAGACCTAGTCCTAATTGACTTGCTTAGTCATTGCACAGGAACCTTTAACAGGCCTGGGAGTTAAATCCAAGTGTGCTGACACCCTGACCATGCCTTATTCAGTAGACAACTCTCTCAGTGAGTGGAAGGGAATACCAAACACATATTCCTGTCAAAGAAAGCCTGTGAAGAAACCCATTTTACTTTGTTAAATATTATTACACACCACATTTTTCAACAACCAGAAGACTGCACACTTTGTAGAACAGTACAAAGCCACAGAATTACTGTAAGCATGAGAATTTGTGGGATGAATATAGTAAATGACTGCTGGAAACAGCTCAGGCCACCCATAACAGTGGGCAGTAAAAACAGCCATCAGCCCGAGCCGCCCTGGCCTGCAGGGAACCATGTTCCAGACAGATTGAGGCACTTGTTTCACTGGGTGTGCACAAGCAGGATGCAACCTAGAGGGAAGCAGATGGCTTCAGCCCAGCTCTGTGGCTGTCTCCAGTGGAAATCAATGGCAGGGCTCAGGTCCTCAGAGGAAGGTGCTTTTCCTCAGCTTGCACCATTTTCATGTGCTTTCCTGAACACATGAAATTTCAGGGGAGTGATAAAATGTTCTCAGTTGCTTTCACTGTTTTTTTTCTATTTAATAGAAATTGAGTTTCAGTCGTTTCAATTGAGACTAAAGAATCTGGGGTTCAGCTCCCCAAACATGCCTGAACTTAGCATTTCCAGGCCTCACTTCTGTCAATATAAGAGGGCCACAAAAAAAAGCCAGTAAGGCTTTTTTGTCACACACTCCTAGAGGGAAAACACCTCTATTTCTGCATAAGAAGGAAGTCATTATTTTATGGGGGTTTGTGGGTAGTTGGACACCTTAAAGCAAAGATTTTACTTAGAGAATAATTTTTATCAAAGCTATAAAGCCATCCAACTCATTTCAGTTGGCAGACAGACAAACATCTCTTGGAAGATGAGCCACCAACTCTCTTACCCAGAAGAACTACAGAATGAGTGACTGCACCCAGCAGACAGCTCAGCCAACAGCAGTTAGTGCATCACATCTTCAGCACACTTACCTGCTCACAGACTACTTGGCAAGGAGAGTCAGAGGCTGAGTAACCAAGCAGTGAGTGTCAGGGCACTTGCCTCTCTGTCTGGTGCCAGCTGCTGGTCTCATCTAGCCCAAACAGGCAGATTTTCTTCACATGAAAGTGCACAGGAGGGGCTGGTACAACACCTGACAGAGACCTTAACACGACTGTAGAGATGGGAGATCAACAATCTTTCTGAAAGGGCAGACTCTGATGCCATTCATTACAATAAGCAATGCATAACTCATAAAAAGAGACTTATTGAATTATTTAAATGGCTTACCAAATATGATTAACTGCCAAGAATAGATCTAAACTATTCTAGACGAGTGAAAAAAAAAAAAAAAATTTAAGAGAAGCAATGACCTAAATGACAGATTTTATTTGAGGATAAAGATTGTTTCAAATTAAAATTCCCCCTGGGCAGATGATAGTTCTCTTCACGATTCTTCAGCAAATGTTTTTACATTCAGGCTGCCTAAGGGCCTTGATAACACTTCAGAGCACAGCACTGTATGTGCCAGAGCAGTGGTTGCAAAACACATCTATGATGGCATCTGGTAACAAGGTACTCCATGCTCCATCAGCTTACAGAAACCACTATTAGCAACAGTAGGCTAGAGACACAAATCCACTGCCATCATTTCTGTGACAGAACAAACAAATCCACGCAGAGAAATTCCCTCTTGCTCTCAGTGCTTGTCTCTAAGATTAAATACCTTGTTCTGGACTTGGAGCAGGTGGAGAGCTTCATTTTCCCCCAGCATAGCTGCAGTCTCAGTTCAGAAAGCAGATGAAAAGTGATGGCATATACTAGACAAGAGCAAAAAAAACTGACAGCTGCTTTTTAAGAACCCCTGCAGGTAAAACAAAGCTTAGTGAATTTGGTGGGTTTTTTTTCTTTGTTAGCACTAAGAAAATAATTTCATATTGCTATTATAATCCCACTCCCCTGGGTATTCATATGCCTAAAATAAACTTGCCATGTCAATAAATGCCACTCAATCACATTAACAACAGAGTGTAAATGGCTGCATTTTCCATGAGCACAAACACATCAGAGAGTGGCAATTTTATTTTCCGTGTCGTGTGTGATACACATACATGTCAAACCAGATTGTTAAGATCCATTCATCAGCAACCTTGCAGCATGAATATTTTGACTGGTCTATTTAAAATTCAGTTGCCACACGTGCAGCAGGTGTAGTTCACTGAGAAGAAAACACTGATAAATCCCTGCCCAGCAGATGGGCCCCTCTTAGCTGCTGCAGGCAGGACGTGCTCACTGGGCTCAGCCTCTCCCTGACTGCTGCTTCAGATAGGACTCCAAGATCACTTGCTGTAACAATCCATGCCACAGCAGTGGCACAGAAACTTGGACAGACTCACAGGGAAGCATCTCAGCCTTCTGTCCCTCCTCCTTTGCTTTCTGCTTTGCATTTGGATTGCATTTCCTGGGAGGGAGTGCAGTGTGCATCTTAATTGCTCCCAACAGCAACTTCCAGACTCAGTCCATCTCAAATGCTCTCCCCATATGGGACTTTACCATGCCTGTCACCACTAGAGTATGTATTTTTAAAGACTAAAACTCCTTTTTACTGACCTGGGAGAGGTATCTGTGAGCAGCAGGGACCATACCCCAGGATGGGAGGGAGCAGAGCAGGCAGAGGGAAAGAGTGGATTAAGTCAGATGGGTAACTGGGGAGAAGGAGAGCTAAGAAAAGCTGTGCAAAGTCATGATCCCTACAAAGCACAGGGACAGAGGAGCTAAAACTGAGGGGTTGGAGAAAGAGATGAGGACAAGCTGGTTGGGGGGATGCAAATAAGACACTGAGATTGTAGAAAAATGAGGCCTAGGACCAATAGCAAAAAGAGGGGGGAAAAAGCAGGTGATGGACAATGGGAAAAGACACAAATTGGACAAGAATCTGGGAAAAGGATGAAAGGACTGGGTAAGACACAATGAATGGGATAAGGAAATGGAGAGTGAGGTAGAACAAAGGGAAGCAGACTAAGCATTTGGGATGACATGATGGGGCAAGGAGAGAAATCACAGCTTGCTGAACATGATAAAACACATGGGAGCATATTCTGCCTACTTTGTTGTTACCATGGCTAACTTTAAGGATAATGCAGGACCATAAACCAAAGAAGACTGATGATCTATTTGTAGCTGAGGTTAGGACGTGCAGCAATGATGAAAGGAATTACAGGAAAAGAAAAGGTAATTTCATGGCTAAGAAAGCAAATGTTGCTTCAGAGGGGGAAGGAGCTGCATTCCATCCTGGTTTCCACTACAGACTTCTCAGGATGTTAATGAAGTTAATTCTTTCAGGGGTGGTCATTCATTCTAGGTTCTTCATTTTCTGGACACCTGACTTGGAAGTCTGAAGGTTAAATCAGAAAAAATGCTAAAGACTCTCAACCTCGTGCTAAAGAATGCTAAAATGCTAAAGAATCTCAACCTTTACTTTGAAAAAACACAGTCCTTGATCTCCTAGAGAGGGCATCCAAAAAGCTAACCAATACTTTAGGTGTTGGTTTTCCTGTGCTTCAGTGGAACAAGTGTTCTTTAATAACAACACTTTGCCTGTGGCATTACAGAGTTTTTGGAAGTGCTTCTATATTATTTCTTGTAATCTTCCAGTAGGAACTAAGATAAAAATAATTTCCATGCCTTCGTGATGTTATTTTAGCTGCAAAGAGCCTTTCAATCAAGTGTGACATGAGATGAAAATAAAGTAGTGCAGTCATTTAAAACTTTTTGAGGGGAAAGGCTGTTTGCCTTGATAGGTTTTAAAGAAAATAGAAAAAAAACCCACACATGTAGGCTTCTATTTCCAGACCATTGTCATTCAAGGGGTTAAGGAGATCCCCAGTGGAGCACTGTTTTTAGGATAAAGTAGAATTCCTTGTGCTGATGCCAACAGGCAAATAAGTCTGGGACTTTGAGGTGAGAATGAAATACCATTGTGCTTAGAGGTACAAACCTAACCAGATTGGATGTATCATCTGCCCAATTTTCCTTTAAATAAAAAGCAATCTGTATGTTGTACATAAATACCATGTTTGGCAGCTCTTGAAAACCAGGTTTATTCTTATGACTCTGTATTTGGAAATCTTATTCCAGGTTGGAGTCTCCTCCTTAGGACTTGTGAAAGTGATGTGGTACAGAAACTTAACAATATTCCATTACTGTATGTTTAAAAGCATAATAAAAAAAATGAAAAACTTTTTTATTGTTAAGAAAACGTGGAGAAGTTACAAGAATTTCATCACAGGCTCACTCATGGGAAAAAAAAAAAAAAAAAAAAAAAGTATTCCTGGGTTGAAAATACAGAAACTCCAACTTGTCCTTATTTTATGAGACCAAAGTTCTCATTTGCATTCTGTTTTGGATGTAGGACTGTAGGTGTTCAGAGGAAGAGTAAGAACACTGCAGTGGGCCCATGTGGGATCATTTGCCTCCCATGGATCTGTGACACAGGGACTGACTAAAGCTGAAAAACCTCATGACATGCAATATGCTTTCCAAATTCTTATTACATGCAATGAGGCTGAAGTGTATTTTTTTGTAGTCCATACAAATTTCCTACCTTGCCAGCAAGGATCTTGATGTGTGCTGAAGGCTGACCTATCAAAGCTTCCAGTGGATGACATGATAAACATGTGAACCTAATGTAACCTAATGAATCCAATCCAGTGTCATCTCTCAGACCTTGCAGTCAGCTCACAAAACTCTGCTGCTCCAAGTAGATCTTCTGAAGAGCAGCAGAGCAAAATGCCTCTCCCTCTGGACAGGCTCTGTGCTATGGCTTGTGACCACACTGGCAGTGAATCTGAAGGCTACCAGCCAATCCATCCAGTTGCAGAGCCTGACATACCAAACTCTGTGCAGCATGGAAAAGAGATTGATCCCCAAAGCCTAGATGTCACAGCACATGCTGGGGTGGGGGGAAATAAGCACTCAAAACCATGTGGAAAATGGAAGTCTGCATCAGGTAGAGTTAACTGAGCCCTGGAACAGTGTAAGATTTGCTAAGACATCTCTTATTTCTCCTAAAGTTTCTTGACATAAATATAAACTCAGTAAGTCTCAGCAGCTTGTCATTCCTAATTTGCAAGGATAATAATAACAGTGGGTTTTTTTAGTGAGGCATGAATTCTGTAAGCTCTCTAGTCTCAGAACATCTGCCCCTGCTCTTCTGCCAATCCAACCATCCCAGGAAAAGTCATACAGCACTGTAAAGCAAAAGGAGCACAGAAGGAGCATAGCAAGCTTCTTCCCCCAGCTTCAGCAGCAAGGGGGAACAGGGTCAGACAGGTGAGGTGTTCAAATCACAGCACCATGGCTATGGTTCAGCTTGCTTAACTCAACACCTCAGCATCTTGGGGAGAGTGGCACCTGGGAACACACCGAGCCCTCATTCACCAGGCACAACCAGGCACAGTTACAGGATCCCTTTCTTGCTTCAAATGGGATTTTCTTGCCTCGTCTGTCACTCTGGGCAACTGCCTGCTCCTAAAACTGGGCCAGCTTGCTTGGGAGCTCCACAAAAACCCACTCAGCTTTGAGTTAGTATTCATCAGAAGATGTAACTCCACACAGGAGTCTTTTTCAGCTTCTACATGAAAGACAAAACGCTGGTCAGTTTGTTGACCCTTAAACTTTGATTTTTGACCTGCTCTTAAAACTCTGCCTTGCCAACTCCTGCAAATAGCTATTGTTTTGGAAAGAAGACAATAGGAAGGATGGATGTGCAGCCTCTGGCAGTACCAGGCTCTAAACATCTGAGGAGAAGTGATGGATATTTTAAGTACTGAGGTCATACTTCAGTGGCTGTATTTTAGTGCAGGACAAAACACTTTACTTGAAAGATATAAAAAAACCCTGAAACTGAAATGAAACCTTTGGCAAGCACTTCTGCACACCCCACAATATGCATTAAAGCATTAAAGCACACATGATGAACAGAAATTTTGGGGTTTTTTTGCAGACAATTTTGTTTGTTTGTTTGTTTTTCTGTCTGCAAAGATTGCAGACAGAATAAATTTGTTCCACATAGTTAAGTGTGTGTCATGACACTGCCTGTAGCTTATCCCTAACGTGACAAATACTTCAGACTCTTAGAGCTATCCCATAATGCTCATTTCTACACAAAACTCAGCATTACATGGCTTGGAAAGTTGATTATAAAGTGCAAACCTTATTTGTGCTGGGTTTCATCCAAAGAACTTGGTGCATTTTGTATTGATCTCCATGGAGTTGGATCAGGACTACTGAGGCATACTTCATGCCATTCCCTGGGGACTTCTGAAGCAAAGCACTGCTCTGAGTTACAAGCAGGATCAGGACATCAGGGTTAACTTGGGTATCACTCATGCATTCTATTCTGTAGCTTCATTTAAATATATCTGAACTTGGAGCAAATAAGGACAGATAAAAGGGAAAAAAAAAGTCTCCTGGATGCATCTGAGTAAAGACCCCCCACTGCTTCTCTGACTTAACAGTTTTCAGGACCAAGCTGCTAGCCATGTTTACATGAAGTCAGCTGCAGAATGACAGATCTGGTTTTACTCCAGCACAAGGATACTTCTTGTGTTAACTCTGATGACAGACACCAAAGATCTGCTCCAAGTACAGTAAAGTCAGTGTGCAAGTTTGAGGATCATGCCTCCAGGCAATGGTCTGCAGTCTTCTCTCCATGATGACAGTGTCTCCTCAAGTGCCTTACACACAGCTAGTCTGGAACTCAAATACAGACACTGATTCTGAAATATCACTTCTGAAAAAGTACATTTTCCTAAATGAAAAATGTACTAATTCTGTTACTCAATATGAAACAGGATCCTTTTGATTTCTGTGATTCATGTTTTATAATGAACACAGCAGTATCCTCTCTATCATGTGTATTTGGGATTACATAACATTCTTTGGTATTCTTTTTCTTCTTGTCGAATTAACAAAATAATTATTTTCAATTGAAGAAAAGCTACCAACTAATCTCCAACCTGAGTTAACCCAGAGTGCTTTCACAGTAATAAAGTCTCAGGTAAAGCAATAAATTACTTTCTGTGTAATCATTTCTTTATCCTCTCCATTTCAGCCTCATTGTACTTCATTCCCAGCATTTTCTATTGAAAGGCAGTGAATCTGAGGCTGTTGAGCCCCAAATACAGCCAGATTGAAGCAGGACAGCTGAGGAGATTAGCATGCTGAGGCATCTGTCCAGCTCAGCTTCAGCAGAGGTGGCAGCTCCAGTGACAGGAGAGCTGAGTCATGCAAAAAAGGCCAGTTTACAGATCAAAACAGTTATATAGACAAGTTCTGAACTGCATAGTGGGAGCCTGCAAACTGCTCTGACTACCTGATTCACATGCAACACAACTGTGCCTGCTGCCAGAGTGGGAACACCCAGGCAATGAACAGTTGGAAATTAGCAGGCCTGGTCCCACCTCATTCAGCCTGGGTTTGGGACACAATATATTCAGTTACAAGCTGATGTTATTGTCAGTGCTGTCAAAAGTCCAACAGAATTCACATTATGCAAACTCAAATTTGCAGCTTAGTAAGGATAAGTGCAAAAAGAGTTAAAAAACCACTGCATTATGGCTGGCATAGTAGAGGGGGAGATGAGTGAGCCTCACCTTCCAAAGAAGTTGTCTGAGAAAGGTCTTGCTGACAACACTAAGGCAGCAGCAATGTGAAGTGACAATGTCTGCATCCTTACCAGGAGCTGCTTCCACAAGCAAATTCATATTTAAGAGCTGCCTACAACTTTATGCTGGAGAAGCATAGGAGAAAGCCTAGCTGAGAGTCACTCCCAGCAAAGCACATCAGACTACACTATAAATCATATCCTTAATACATCCATTAACTTTCTGCAGCTTCAAGAAGCTGCTTTTCAGCTCTGTATTGAGAAATTAGCTGTTCATGACACAAGGCAGAAAAAGGTGTGTCTGGGCACCCTGGCTGTACAGAGGGTAAATGAAATTCAGATAAGACCAAGAGTGTTGGAAGCAGTGACATACATGAAGCCTCACCTCCTGAGGAATTGCATCTCATGATTGTCAGATTTTTTAACTGAATTATACCAAAGCTTCAGGCTTGTCTTAAACACAGCCTCTGAGAATACACACACACAAAAAGAAAAAGAGCTATGTCTACGATGAAAGGCTTCAAGTGAGACATGGTCCTTACTGAGCAGCATTGACTCCTACAGGAATATAGATTTTGGTTGAAAGAGGGATTTTCCAATTCCTAAGAATTCAGTTCCCAACACAGCAGCACAACCTCTCTGTCCAGTGTTGATGTTCCAGTACTGGTTGAAATGTACACTGCATGTTTTTCTTCTTTGCAGATAAGCACATTCTCAGCTACGTTCACAGAATTTAGAGGATAATCTCTTTGAGAATATATTAAAATTTGCCCTTTTGCTCCATTTGATTGAATCAGCCCAAAATTTATGGGGCACAGAACTAATAAACTAACACCAAGCAAACAGAAACTCAATTTCTCCCTTATACTCACATGCAAATACACACGGGATCCAATTTTGCATATGCCTTATGTCTTTAAGAAATCAGGATTTAAAAAAAAAAAAAAAAGAAAGAAAGAAAGAAAAAAAAGACCTATCTGCTCAGCAATACTTAAGGATCCCATCTGGCTGTCACCGCCGTTGCTGAGCCAGAGCCGAGCAGTTTGCTTTGCCTACTTGAGCATCCTTACCTCCCTGAACCCCAGCCCAGCCTCCCCTGTTGCTGGCACTGCCTGCCCCAGTGGGCAGCTGGGACCGCAGGGGGACAGCAAGTACCCAAAGGACCAAGGGGAGGGAGACCCCCACCTGTGTATAACACAGAATAAGGCTGGTAAATACACAAACCTGCTGTCTATCTGCTATAGCACGTGAAATAGCCTACATAGACACTGCCCGCATTGAAGACTTTCATTCTCAGCCTTTGAAACCTGCAGAAACACCCGCAAATCCCTCCGGAGAAGCCCGCACCTTCCTCCCGAGAAGGCATTCCCACGGCCAAGAGCTATTTGAGGCTCCGTGCCCACCCCTCCCTGCCCCTGCAGCCCCTCCCCTCCGCTCTGCTGCCGGGTCCTCGCCTGCCGCCCCTCCCTGGGAGCTTTCCAAACTCCCGCTGCCCGCTGGGGCCACCGCACCGCCCCGCACCCAACAGCCCCCGCCCGCCGGGTGCGCACAGGAGCCGCTGCCCGAGCCCGGCTGCCTCCTGAATATTTCATCAGCTCCGCCCGACGGGATGCCCCACCGCTGAGTGCTGCACAGGGACCGCATCCCGCCGGCTGCTGCTCTCGCCGCTTCCTTCCTCTTTCATTCTTCAACCCGGGGCTTTTCATTTATTCCCGTCAATAAATAACTGATTAAAAAAAAAAAAGAAAAAAAAAAAAAGAAAAAAGAAAAAGAGCGAGAGAAAGAAAAAAGCAGCAACAGCATCTCTTCGGTATCTGAGCAGGTGGGACTCCTGTGCAGGCGATGACGGAACAAAACACAAGAAAGGCTCTGAAGAGTTCAGAGCTCAAAGGATAAGCCGGCAGCGCTGCTCCTATAAAAAACCCATCCCAAGGCTTGCGACAACATTCGGAGGAGGGAAGGCGTCCACAGTCTTGCCGGAGCCGTCCCCGCTGTGGACACCGCAAACCCTCGTGGACGGAGGGACACCCCGAGCAGCTTTCCCGGCACCGGCCTCCTGCTCCTGTGGGCGGCGGGCGGGCGGCTCGGAGCGGACCCGAGTGTCTCCGCGGAACCGCCGCCCCGCACCGCGCCCCGCACCGCTCCGCCGCAAACTTTCTTCCCACGCCTCCCCCTTGTCGCTGGCCGCCGGGGAGCGGAGCGGGGAGGGTGCGGCCGACGCCTCGCCCCGCATCCCCGCCTCGCATCCCCGCTGCTCCCGCGCCGGGCGGCGGCTCCATCCCCAGCCGCACCGCCGCCCGGGAAGGAGGCGGCGGCTCCAGGCGGCCGGAGGGTCCGCATGGCAGCCGCCGGAGAGCCGCTGGGTAGCGCCGCTGCCGTCGCCGCCGCAGCGCTGCTCCGGGGGCTGCCGTGAGCCGGAGGCCGCCAGCGAGGGATCGGCCTGCAGCAGCGGCGGGATGTGGGCGGCCGGGGCGGGAGGCAGGCTGCCCTGCCCGCGGGACGCGGCGCTGCGGCGGGCGGCTTTCTCCGGAAACCTCTCGGCGCTGCCGTCCCACCTGGTGCCGAGCGGCAGGAGCGTCCGAGTCTTCATCAGCGCCAACCCCGAAGGTAACCCGCGGCCCGCCGGGGTTCCCCCGCTCTCCCCCAGCCCGCCCCGCAGCGGCTCTGGCTCTCCCTGCCCGCCCCGCAGCGGCTCCTCTCCCCCAGCCCGCCCCGCAGCGGCTCCTCTCCCCCAGCCCGCCCCGCAGCTCCCCCTGCCGCCCGCGGCTCCAGGCACGGGGCGCTTCCCGCTGTCTCGCTGAGGGCGAGGCGAGGCCGGGACCCCGCTCCCTTCGCAGCCGCCCCGAGGGGTCCCCCCAGGGCTCCCCGGGCACCGCGTGGGGCTCAGGACAAGGCGGTGGCGGGGGGTGCGGGGCGACGGGGCGAGGCGTGTGGCTGCGCTCGGTGTGCGAGCTCGGAGGTGCAGATTTCCTCCTTCTCTGAAGTTTTGTGAGGGCTGCGAGGCAGCGAGGAGGGGCTGTGAGTGTCTGTTGCGGCGCACAGGCGGTGTGGGGGGTGTGGGTACGGGCTGCCGTCCAGCCAAGGGGAAGGTTTCCCAGGGGCGCGTTCTCTGGAGCTCTCCTGTGGAGGCCAGTTAATAGTTTCTAATTGATTTGATAGCCCAGTGAAAGCAGGTCTCAGCCGGCTGAGGCACAGCAAACGTGGTCCTTTGATCCCAGTCTACTCTGCTTCCAAGGAAGCGTTCAGAGAAACCTGCAATTTTTAGCCTAATAAGATAGGGATCACTTACTATCTGAAATAATTAGACATCCTGCTACTTAAAGCCTATTATTGAAATTACCCTTTGATAGGAGGATGTATTGAGGAAGTCATTCCCACTCGTAAGATTTAAACTGCTGGAGCACACTCCTCCTTGAAGCACGGAAACAAGAAATTGTTCACACCTCTGATATTTCTTGTCTAAAAACAATCCTACTGTCTTCACAATCATGCCACCACACACCACCTTTCCCCCCCAGCACTTCCCTGATGCTCTCACCTTCCATGCGAACATCAGAGGTCTGAAAAATCATGCCTAAAAACCACAAAAGAGGGCGGATTTTGGGAGTGGAAATGGTCTTGTACTTACGGAGTGTGGGGAACAGCGCTCAGGAGCTCAAAACGCGGGGACAGCGCTGCCGTGAAGCCTTCCCACGCCGCCGGGGCTGGGTGCAGGGGCTCGGCTCTCCCCTCTGACATCCCTGCCGGGCCAGAAAGATACAGCTCTTTAGTGAGGGCACGGAGATGCTCGCGGTTCAGTGTTGATACGGGAACAGCAAGCGTCGGGAAACACTGAATTTGGACTTGGCTTGGCTCTGGGAGGAAACTGGTGTGGGTTTTTTGGATGTTGTTCTTAAGAAGTTGATTTCTGCCAGCATCCCGTACCTGGGGAGCTGCTGATTGCTTCCTTATTTGACCTCAATGGCATTTAGCAGCAGCATAGATATTTGCTAGATATTAGCTGGGTATTTGCTAAAATAAAAACTAACCAATACAATTCATCCTAAAATTGGATGCGTTTTGAATTATATATAAATAAATTTTGAAGCAACATATATCCTGCAAGATTTTACTCTTGCATTGTTATTTCAAAATTTCAGCTAAAAAAAACCAAAACACTAAAAGGAAGAAAATTATTCAGGCTGTTTAGAATTATTTCTATTAGATTCTGTGTGGGATCACGTGGTCACAGAGATGAACACTTCTCATGCCCACAGTTTTATCCACAACATTGATTCTGCTTTCAAAAATCACAGAGACAGAAACTTCAGAGGGGTTAAGGATTTTGAGTATGAACATTTAGGGACTCTGAATGATGAGAAACATGACTAGTTAGCAGTGATAACAGTGAAACACAAATATTACTATCTGCATGTAACCTTTAAAAAATTATAT
>JAOEGS010012688.1:0-15552 GCA_025447755.1 Corythornis vintsioides | reverse complement strand
TGGTTTTTTAATTTTCCCTTTTAGAACCTTCATAAAAAATTCCTTTGGATAATTTTTTTTTTTCCTTTTTTTTTTTTTTTTTTTTTTTTTTTTTTTTTTTTTTTTTTTTTTTTTGCTAATTGCAGCTCTGGAAAGTGAAGAAAGCTTTGAAAATGACAATCAAGTGTCAAGGCTTGAGACCCAAAATTCAGGTAGAGTATCCATTGACCTGTTAATGATTACACTCTGGAGTTATCTGTCTCTTTCCAGGTTACTGTTCAGCTTGGCTTTTAATGAAATGAAGGGTTTTAAAAAACCCACAAAACTGTAAAAGTTTCCTTTGTACATGTTTTCTCTCAGGTCCTGGGGATGCAACAGTCTTTGATAAATCCCCTGGGTGGAAAATAATATCTCAACAGCATATAAGCAAAGAAGGTCTGAATATTTGGGGTAAAATCTGAAGAGAAAAAATAAACTTTTTGCCTACCCTGTATTTAGCAGGATGCACAGGATGTTTGTATGACTCTCTTGTATAGAAGCTTCTAAGAGCTTTGAACTGTTACCCAGCTAATGCCTGAGCAGTTTGCAGTTTAGATCTCTGTTTAGGGAGCCAATAAGTGCTTTTACCTCCAGTTCTGACTTGTTATACTTTTTATACATATTGCAGTTTGGTACATACACTGACTCTGAAAAGAAAACTGAGGAGTATGATACCCAGGTAAGAGGGAATCCTATGACTTCTGATCTATAAAATCTGTGTATGTGACCTGCTGCTTGATTTGCTTTACCCTTTGTGTTGCTACAAATACACCTTCCATGTTCTCATAGTTGTTGGGTGGATCTTGATCATGTGGATAATCAGAAAGTGAAGATATCTTAGACTCTGATATTTGTTGACACTCTAAGGTGCTTGGTCTCCTGAACTGGGCATTGGAATTCTCAGCACCTTCCCTAGAACTGGAAGCATACTGGAAATAGGAGTAGGCATTTGGCATCAGGAAGAGATTCCCAGGAAAAAAAAAAAACACAAGCAAACATGGCTGTCTTCTAGTTAATGCCATGAAAAGTCTTCTATATATAAAATGTGAACTAACAAATGATTTTCCTTATCTCTTAGGCTATGAAATATTTGTCATATTTGCTCTATCCACTGTGTATTGGAGGTGCAGGTTACTCCTTGCTGAATGTCAAATACAAAAGGTACTGTAAAGCTATAAATTATATAGAATTGAAAATTTCCCTATTTTTCTGTATTAATTAACTGGAGGTGGTGGGTTATGGAAATCAGTTCTTTTAATTGGTTGGATTCATAAACCAGGAACTCAAAACTTGCTTGTTTGGTAGGATCTAAAGCTGAAGTGTCTGTTTTGGTATTTCATGAAAAGGTGAAATTATTGTCCACTTTCAAAATAATACAAATGCAAGCATGGTGATGGTCATGTGGATTATTTTTCTCTCTTTATGTGATCTTTAGGCCCAGAAGGAATGGGAGGGAGAGCAAAAAGTAGCTTCAAATAACATCAAACAGGTCTAATGTTGCTGCATATATAGGCTTGTAGCACTTGAAATTGGGGCCATTTCTGGGCTATTAGAAAAACTGGTTTTGTAAAAAGAATTAATCAGGAGCATTTAAAAAATCTGTGTTTCTTCCAAAATTATTGGAATTTATTCCATACTGCAGCATACTGTGTGCCAGGTGTTTTACAAGCTGTAGCTTAAAGTCAAAGCAATTCATATAATAGAAATTTTATCACTGTTACCTCTGTTTGTAAGGAAATGTGATGGAACAAAAAGCTACAAAAACAGTTGATAAAACTCTCAAAACTCATGGTACAGACTGATAAGCATCTTTTGCTTAAATTATGTCTCTGGAGCCCTTCCTAATCAAAGGAGGATGAGTGCTAAGGTCTTTCCTGCAGTAATTCACAACATTTCTTGAAGTAGTCACCATACAATCATGTAGAGGATGTATTACAGGTATCTATTTTTGTGTGAGGTGAAAAAATAACTGGACTCTCTTCTTTGTTTGTAGCTGGTACTCCTGGTTGATTAACAGTTTTGTTAATGGTGAGTCCTTTCTTATGCTTTGTTTGGTGGTTTTTTGAAACTAGTTGTATTTCTTCATATGGAGACCAAGACTCAGTAATAGAAAATGAACTGCTATCAGCAATAGCAACAGAGCAATAGCTTGACTGTAGGTTCTGATAAAGGGAGAAGAATCAACCCAAAGTGAACAAAAGGATTGGATGCATCTTCTTTCTTTAGAAAAATAAGTCTCTCACAGTGAAAGTGTAGTTGTGTGATGTGCTTCTGGTGCATTCATCTCAAGTTTTCCATATTTTCAGGAGTATATGCTTTTGGATTCCTGTTTATGCTGCCCCAGCTGTTTGTAAACTACAAGGTAAGATGAAAGAGTGAAAAAATGCTACTTTTCTAGCCTTTCTGGTTCTTCCAAACTTTATTACAAAGCAGTGTTTTTATTCCTAGATGAAATCTGTTGCACACTTACCATGGAAGGCTTTCACATACAAAGTAAGTAAAGCTCTAATTTCAAGATTGGTCATTTTGGAAATAATTTTCTCTAAGAAACAGCTTAGTAAGAAGTAACTAAGAGAAGCAGCAGCCATGTTACTGATTCAGTTTAACCCAGCAGGTAATATTCTTTGCTGGATTTGTTTTCTACTGTTCTTAGTGAGTTGAAACAGTTGACTGCACCATATGAGCACAGGAGCTGGTTCTCTGGCAGGGTTAAGTTCTAGCCCTCCATGGAGGCTAGAGACATATCTGGAGGAGTGGCCCTTCTGTTTACTTTCTTTATCTCCCCTAAGCACTGCTGCCTTTGCTCCCATGGAACCTAGGAATTTAAACTTTCTTACTCAGGAAAAAAAAGTAGTGAGAAAATCCTTCATTACTGCTTCAGAAACAGAACCTACAGTGTGGCTAGTTGAGTGGAAATGGTGTAGAAAATTGTCTCAAGGGCTGACTGCTTCCAGGAGAGCACTGAAAGTATTTTAAACACTCTCCAAGACTGTCAAGTTCATGTTCTTAAGAGCAGCAAACAAATTTTTACACAAATTTCACATTTGAAAAATCTTATTGAGTAATGAATGAATAATGGTGGTATACCCCCCTCCCCCAGTTTCTTTGAAAGATTTCACTGGAGTCTGCTTTTCCCCTCATGTGATAATACTCTCACTCTTTTCACTTGTAACTGTGGTAGTGTGGTCTGTAGTAGACAGTATGGTCTTTATTAAAAGCTTGTATTAATTAGTTTTTCAGCATAACCTGAAGGCACTGTTAGGAATATAGAAGTAATCTCTATTCCTACTGAAAAATACAGTTCTAGGAAGTGTTCTGTTTCCTGTACCCTTGTATGACAGATGACTTATTTTTTCATGGCCAACTGCAATTTACTTTTGTTTTATTTCTAGGCATTCAACACCTTCATTGATGATATATTTGCTTTTATCATCACTATGCCAACATCTCATAGGCTGGCTTGCTTTCGAGATGATGTTGTGTTCCTGGTCTATCTTTACCAAAGATGGTAATGCCTTTTTTTACTGTTCATCAGAGTTTTTACAGTGCTATAGGTGGTTGCAGTCTTATGCTGAAAAGAATTAGGTAATATCTAGTGTGGTCTGGATAATGGTAGCTGTGTGTATGCCTAGGTCCCATTCCAAGGTATTTTTCTAGCAGTTAAGAGCTCAGGAACTTCTGACAGGAGCTGGGCACTGGTTTGAAGTTTGAGCAGTATCCTAGATTGCTTGAGAAATACTCCAGACAAACTTTAGGGGAGCTAGTATGTGTCTGAAGAGGACCTGTTCTAAAACAGCTGGTTAATTTTTACTGTGAAGAAGCTGAAGTGTCTGTAGCTAATCATAAAATGGTTCTGTTTTTCACCACAAATGAAAATAGAGAATACAAGAGAAAGAAATAAACTTTTAAAATTTAGTAGTACAGAACTGCTCAATGCCCTACAGAATTGTCAGGGGCTGGAAGGGAGCTCAAAAGGTTATCTAGTCCAACTCCCCTGCCAGAGCAGGATCACCTAGACCAAGTCACCCAGGAACAGCTCCAGGTGTGTTTTGAATGCCTCTGGAGAGGCAGACTCCATAACCCCCCCTGGGCAGCCCCTTCCAGTGTCTGTCACCCTCACTGGGAAAAAATTCCTCCTCATGTTTACATGAAACTTCCTATGCCTCAGCTCCCACCCACTGCCCCTTGTCCTGTCATCAGGCATCACTAAGAAGAGCCTGGCTCCATCCTCCTGGCACTCACCCTTTATATATTTATAAACACTGATAAGGTCACTCCTCAGTCTCCTTTTCTCCAAGCCCTAGCTCTGTCAGTCTCCAGGTAGCAGACAACATAACTATTTTTTTTTCTTTTTTTTTGCTAGGCTTTATCCTGTGGATAAGAGCAGAGTGAATGAGTATGGAGAATCTTATGAAGAAAAGCCAAAAAAAAAGGCTCATAGAGAATAACTAAGAACTGAAGAAGATTCTGCCCCCTGGACTCTTACTGGCTTCTTGTATTATCTGGTCTTACAGAAGGAAAAAACTTATTTAATAAGAGTATTTTTAAAGCTTATGACAGAACTACATGGACAATACATCTTCTATATTGCCAAAATCTAGTTTTGATATCCTCCTGTTTCAAGATCCTCTTTCGTCCTCACAAGGTCCACAGTCTGCCAGATGTCATTAAACAAACTACCTGCTTTGAAACTTCTCTTTTCTGAAAACCTAAGTGTCCTGGCCATTGTAATGAATATCAAATCTATGTTTTTGAGACAACTCACTCACTGAAAGTGTGGTGCCTGTGCCACTAGGCTATGAGGAGTGAAAAAAAACAAGCCACTGTGTTACAGCAGAATCAAGCAGTTTTGCCAAACTACAGGCTTTCAAAAAGAAAATGTATAATATTGGATGATATGCTAATTACAAGCCATTCTCCTTTGCTAATGGAGGTAATGGAAATTGTAGTAATCATGAATGAAGTTGTAAGTTGCATGTGGGCATTTAAAGTCACAGCTTAAAACAAAAATGTGGAAAATAATGGGATGAGAGATGGGGTTTTTAAAATTCCAATTCTGCCACAGTCTTAGCCTACACCATGGCAGAGGGGTTCAGTCATCTTAAAATGAATGACATGAAAAAACTGTAATGTGATTTCTTTCAAAGTGTATCAGAGTTTTATATAAATGCTTCTGCATTGTTGACAAACCTTCTGATTCCTTGTCATAGCAGGTTTTCATATAATGCAAATCATTGTTATATGCTGGGAACATCTCCTAACACATCTGAAATTCTTAATCTCATAGAATCCCAGTGACCTACTAGGCCAAATTTCTCATATTTCAAATGGAGTAATTCCTTGATCTTTCCTCTCTCTGTTCCTGCCCCATTGTATTGGTAAAAGATACATCACTGAAGTGGAATGATTTTGTTCCAATACAATACAGGTTCAACAAACTACCAGGACAGAGAAAAAAATAATCAGCCTGGTGAAGAACAGTTGTCTTCCTTTCACACAATTTAAAATCCATATTGTATGAGAACAGTTTATTAAAGGGTGCATTTTGATCTATGTCTTTAAAATTAGTAAAAATAATTGGGTTGAATTATTATACCAAAACTCAAACTTCATGGCTGTATGTAGCAACCATGGTTCTAGATTTTTAAGAGCAAGTTTCATAGTAAGTGAAATACAGAGTGCATTCCTTTCAGCAGCAGATAAAATGCAATTTTAAAAATAAAATCCAAAAGACAGAATTCTAGTTTCCAATTCTAATTTTGCTTTGGTCAGTAAGTTTACAGATTAACCCTGATTGTTCTTAATTTTTTTTTTTTTTATTAACTTGCATGCTCTTTGTGCAAGACTACTGAATGTCAGTTTGTCATTGACTGAAAATACAAACTGAATTACCTTAAAGAACACAGATCTACTCCTATAGTCTGTAACTACTTCATGAAGTGGATTTTGCCCAGTTCTGATACTGAAAAAATCTGAATATATAAATACCTGGGTCCCAGAAAGACAGTCTTTTGTCACAGGCTGCCATCTCTTAGACCAGAGTCCTCCTTACATGCTACTGGCAATGGAGAAGAGTCTTGAAGTGAATGTTTAACTCATATTCATGTTAAGGACTCTTTACACTGTTAATTGTAACTAAGGAGGACTGCTGATTTTAGCATTGAACAAAAATGTCTATGCAGAACTGGGGTTTTATTTGCAATATCCTGTACCTGGTCTGGATTTGTTTGGAAGGAGCCCTTTGCTGTTAAGGAAGCTGATTTGGGACTCCTGTGTCATCATTGTAATAATAATAGTTAAATGTAAGTGTGCAAAAAAAAATCCTGATATAAATAATGCATATACACATTCCCTTGTAATGCCATTTCAAAACAAGTTGCTGGTTTTTCTAGAGTAGCTTCTGAAAGTTCAGAATACCCTATTCAGGTATTTCTAATGTTTCATCACTCATTTTTTTTTTATGTGGCTGTTGAAAATCACTCTTGCACCTTTGCATCCTGAGTTTATTGGTCTTCTGTCTTGTATTTCTGATGACAATGACCTCATAATATCCTAATAATACAGTAGTCATAAAGAATATAAAATTAGAATATTTAAGTCTTTAAAATGAGCAGGACTTTCCTGTTCAAGTCATTTGTTTTATGCATTTAATTTCCAAATAAAAGACTTGGCATATGGGACAGAGACTTACATTTTGTTGTTGGAAAGAAAGGTGGTGAAAAAGTGTGTAAGTAGTGTAACTTTGGAGGTATTAAATGAAATGTTTTAATTTTCTAGTTGAGGAAGTGGCAATAGCTTAAAACAAAAGTGTGGTTCTGCATGTGCTTAATGCAGAAGAAAAATTGTATATAAAATGTCATTGAATGTATTGCAGCTCATGATGGATTATCAGTGTCTGATCTGTTTAAGAGTAGCTTTAGGTTTAGACTTAATGGGGAAAATTATATGGTTCTGGAAGATACTCTGCACAGTACTTATTAGTGCATAATAAGGCAGCAGTCATTATTCTCTAAGGGCATGAGGGAAGAAATGAGAGGGCTGAACTCTGTGGGTGTACACAGCTGTGGTTTGGTGCCTCTTGACTGTGCTCCAGAGATGGTGCTGTGCTCCTGGACAGTTCTTCCATTATTGTAACATCTAAACCAGTTCAGGTTGGAAGAGACCTTGAAACTGCCCCATGCCAGTGCAGCATCTTCTCACCTTCGCAGACTAGTCTTTCCTCATAGTGCTGTGTAAAACCCTCTGAGTGAATAAATCTAGTTATTGGAGTTGAGAAATAAAGCTAGAAAGAGCCCCACTTTCCCAGTTGGCCAATGACAATCTAACTGCTTCCCCTTTTACACTAGGAGAGGTTTCATCCTGTATCTGTGGGCAGCCACGCATAGATGCATTTAAGAATTTCCTCTCACTGCAGAGGGAGAACTGTGATGTCTCCTGTGTTTCCATCTTCTGTGGTCCAATACCACTGCTCCTGAAGGATATCTGGATCTAATCAGTTTGCTCCAACTTTTTCTAATTCTATTCCTTCCTGCTTCTTTTGAGTTCCACCTAATCCTGTATTTTTTTTTTTTTTTTTTTTTTATCCTAACCCCCACCCAGATGAGTATACCTGCATCAAAAGGAAAAAAAAATTTAGATCAAGAGACTTAACACTGGGGACTTCTGGTTTGTGTAGTCTCCTTTAAGCTGACATAGGCATAGCTTCTTCCCCAGCTTCGTTTGACACTGCTCTGTCATTTAATTCCTGCCCATAAAATGTTTTGCAAGCTCTTTTGAGGTTGCCTTATGATGATTTCTCCTCCTCCTTATTATCAAAAAATCTCCACTGAAGAGTGGAGCTACAAAGGTCTGTGAGCATCTGCATCCTTCATCTACTGCTTTCTTCAACCTGTCACTTCACAGGTTAGGAATTTGAAGAACTAGGTTATGAAAGGAAACAAAAACACATTTAGCCCTTTTAGGAGTGGGAGAGGGGGAAGGGAGAAAGTGATCTTTGATTATGCTGTGTTTTTAAATTATTATAAATATCTCTAACTGGAGTGCCAAACAAGACCCTTAGACTTTGGTTTTCTAGCCCAGGAATCCAGAAAGCATTGGGATCTTCTGATAATCAGCTAGAGCCATTCTCACTTTGCAACGATCTTTTTTGAAAATCTGCTCTTTCGTGCTGACCTGAAACACTTTAATAACTAAAAATAAATAATATTCAAACAACAACAACAACAAAACCAAACAAACAAAAAAAACCAACAAAAACAAAGAAACCACAAACCAGAAAAACACCAACCACTAAATTGTAAAGAAAAGAGAGGGAATAAAAGAGAGGAAAATAAAACCCAAGACAGACAAGTGATGCAAATGAAAACTATTGCTCGCTACAAACTGATGCCCAGCCACTCCCTGAGCCCTGGCTTCCCTGATGACCTCCCCCCAGCTTTATATGCTGAGGATGAGGCTATTTGATATGGAATATCCCTTTGCTCAGCTGGGGTCAGCCCTCCTGGCTCTTTCCCTTCTCAGTTTCTTGTGCACCCCCAGCCTACTCACAGGTGGGGTGGTGTGAGGAGCAGGAGAAGCCTTGACTCTGTGTGAGCTCTGCGAAGAGGCAACTAAAGCAGCTCTACATGTTCAACACTGTTCTTAGCACAAACCCAAAACATAGCCCTATGCTAGCTATTGTGAAGAAAATTATCCTAATCAAAACCAGCACACACAGAAAATTAATTTGCCCTCAGACTTTCCAATGCTGAAAGGCAGGGTGAAACTGTGAGGAAGAGTCTGCCTGAGGAAGAGCAAAAGCACTTAGCTACGGCCGGCTGGCAGCCAAAAGGCTGAGAAAAGCATCAAAGATTTTGTGGAGGAAATGCTGGGACTGAAGGGTGGGAAGCAGCAGTGAACATTGATTAAAATGAAGTGAAGCCAAAAGTTCAAAGTCTGACCGACACAGGGTGTGCCTGATTCAATGAAAATTAATGTCTCTAAGGAGGCAAACGCGGGAGGAAAAGGAAGCACTCAACATCTATCTGAAGGAGCAGTAGGCAAGTAGGGAGAAGCTGGATCAAAGGGAAATGCTGGGGCTGGTCTGAGAAGGGAGATAAACCACCCGAGATACACACGGAGATTGGAAGAAAGACACACCGGAGCTGGACAGCGGCCGGCCCGCCCTGCCCCGCCCCGGCCCCCGCCCCGGCCCCCGCCCCTTCGCGGCCACGCTGAGCCCCGGCGCTGGCCGGACCCAGCAGCCGCGGGGCTGCTCTGCGAGGGCATTTTCTTAATTTTTGTTTGTTTGGGGTTTTGGTTTTATTTTTTAATTAACAGTTTTTTTTCTTTTTCTTTGAAACAAGCCGTGGGCTGTAGGGGAGGGGGTCCGCTGCGCTCCCTTTGCGCAACATGGCGGGCGCGGAGCCCTTTGCCGCGGTGCTGGCCGCGCTGCGCGGCTGTTACTCCGAGGTTGCCCCGCTGGAGCTTTTCATCCTGCGGCTGCGGGAGAGCGGCGCCGGCGAGGTCGAGGTGCTGCGGGGCGACGACGCCGCCTGCTACCGGACTTTCGTGGGGCAGTGCGTGGTGTGCGTCCCCCGCGGTGCTCGCCCCATCCCTCGGCCCTTCACTTTCCAGCAGGTAGGAGGCAGCGGGCGGGTCGCGGTCCGCTCGCAACTGCGTCCGCGGGGCAGCGGCTGGCGGAATGGGTCTCCGGCGGCTGGTAGGTGCCGAGCGTGAGAACCGCTGCCGGCCCTTGGAGCCGCGGAGACGGAGCGGGTTCGGCGCCGCCGCCGCAGAGTCGATCGGGTGGCAGCGCGCTTCCTGCCCTCCATGCGGGCGTGGGGCTCCTCGTGGCTGCTGCTGCCCGGGCATCGTCTGCCCCCTCCAGTCCCTTCAGACTCGGCTCCGGCCGACGCGGCCAGGATGGGGTTGATCCCCAAGCCCTCCTCTTCTGAGGAGCGGGCAAGAGAAGTCCCGGTTGGAGTGGGTGCATGGTTAGAGAGCACAAAGGGTCTGCGTGCCCGCCGCACCCGCACTCTCTCCTTGCTTTATAGGGTTGCAGCGAACAAAACAAATGTCGCTGGGGAACACCTGGAAATGAAAAATGCCCCTTTCCCGCTCTTAAGAGAATAGGGAAGAGGGGGGGAAACCGCCTGCAGGTCGGTTTTGAGTGGGAGAAACTTTTGAGAGAGGAAACACTGCTTGGGGTCGGAGCTACCGCGTGTGAGAAGCAAAAGTGCAACGGTCGGAAATGAGCCTTGCAAGCGGGTTGAGCGGGCTTTAGAATTGTGACCCGAGTAGTTTCGTTGAGCTTTACGTAAAAGGAAATGGAGGCCTCAAGAAAATCTGTTCCCTGGAGTTAGCGCCTGCGTGAGCAGGTACCTACAAGTGTGTATTTATGGGCAAAGCAACCTGGAGGAGTTTGTGTTCCTGAGGGAGCCAAGGGGAGTAGTGTAGGGTGTTTTCTGGGCATGAAAAACAGGATCCGAAGGGAAGATGTTAAAAAGGCTTCTTTAAAGTCAGAGGCCTGTATTGCCACAAATAAAAGTCTTGTGGTATACTTGAAAATCTTTCTTTTGGGGCACAGCATTTGTGAATCATTAATAGTGCTGCAAAGGGTCTTGTTCTAAAGCGAACGCCTAGGACTGTGGTAACTTGCATGTCTGTTGATTTAAAGTGTACATTGTGGTTTATGGAAGGTGATAAAACCTAATTTTCTTTTTTTCTTTCTTAAGTTATCTAGTCAGAGTGAAGTAATCACGAGAGTTGTTCAGCGCTTGTGTGAAAAAAGAAGGAAGAATGTCCTCGCATATGGATACTCCTTACTGGACGAGAATAGTTCCCATTTCCAAATTATACCATCATCAAATATATACAGTTACCTACCCAACACTGCAACAGAAACCATTCGTATCAGCGGCCTCTGGGAAACACTGCTGAGCAGGATAGGGGATGATGTGATGATGTATTTACTGGAACACTGTGCGATCTTCATGCTGGTTCCCCCTAGTAACTGTTACCAAGTTTGTGGGCAGCCAGTGTATGAAATTCTTTCACATAATGTAGACTCTTCCCCAGTGTTTGTTAGACAAAGGTTTTCAAAGCATAAACGCAGTAGTTTGCTTGACTATGTGCAAAAAAGGCTTGTGTTTCACAAACAGTATCTTTCCAAGCCACGTTGGTGGAAATGCAGACTAAGACTTGAAGCTAATATCTCCAGTGTGAGAAATAAAATAAATAATAAAATACAGAATTTAGTGTCTGGTTACCAATATTCTACAAAACCTGTTTTTAGAGCAGGTGAACAGATCAGAATGGTTACCAAACATCTGGGAAAACAGAGTAGCTCCAGTTTGTATTTGTCAGCTACGGTACCCTCTTTAAAGAGAAAGCTTGATAGAGAAAATCTTGAAAATACAGCTAAGAGAGCAAAAGTAGAGGAGAAAATCAGACAGCAAAAGACTTGTAATACCACTCCTGACGTAAGCCAAAGTGATTCCAAGAGAGATGGAACTGGGTTTGTAGCATCATGTTCTCTAAGTGTCATTAAAAAAGCACACGTATCTCAAAGAAGTAACAGTGATGTGTCTGGTCCTTCTTTAGTTCACACATCCTGTGATGGGAATCAGTTTGTGGCAGATGAAAGCTCTTTTCTGCAGGGTGTTCAGAGTAACAAACCTTTTAAACCCAGCATGCAAATGCAAGCAGAGTCCTGTAGGGAAGGAGTAGAGATGCGTTTGTCCAAACCTACGTTGGATTCTGTGCAAATCAAACCCATGGAGGGGCTTTCTTCCAAATGCAGAGGGCAAGAAAGTCCCCTAGCCCAGCTGCCAAAGAAGTTGCCAAATACTCTCTTGCGTTCTGCAGTGTACATTGACAGGAAGCTGCTTCTCTATTCTCGCAGGAATTTCCAGGAATGTTTTCCTAAATCTTTTCTATTGAATCGCTTGCAGGGCTGTCAGACAGGTGGAAGACAGCTTATAGAAACTATATTTTTAAGCCAAAATCCATTGGAGCAAAAACGCAACCAAAGCCTGCCGCAGCAGAGCTGGAGAAAGAAGAGGTTGCCCAAGCGCTACTGGCAAATGAGACACGTGTTTCAGAAGCTGTTACAGAACCATGGAAAGTGCCCTTACTTGGTTCTCTTGAAAAAAAACTGCCCTGTCCGGATATCTGAAAGCAGTGCAAGGAAAACTGAGCTGCCTCATCAAGCAGAACAGTTTGGGAAAGAGCCTGCTGAGTGTGTGACAAGCAGCAGGTGTGAATCAGGTCCCACTGACATGCCAAATGACTTACACGGTCCTCTTGCAAAAGCTGTGCTGGGGGAGGCACGGGGTGAGGAGCAGAACCCAGGAGAGGTGTGTAATTCAGGCCTCAGGGAGCTCCTCAGGCAGCACAGCAGCCACTGGCAGGTGTACATCTTTGTGAGGGAGTGCCTGGAGCGGGTCATCCCCGCTGAGCTTTGGGGTTCAAACCATAACAAGTGCAGGTTCTTCAAAAATGTGAAAGCTTTCATTTCCCTGGGAAAGTTTGCAAAGCTTTCCCTGCAGGAGTTGATGTGGAAGATGAGAGTGAATGACTGCATGTGGCTTCGTCTAGTCAAAGGTATTTTCTATATTAAAGAACTAAGTTGGGGGGGTGGGGGGTGTCAGATGACTGGTGTTCACATTTAAGCTGGGAAGGGAAGGGGTTTTTTTATATCTGTGTTCAGAGTTGTGTAAAAAGCATGGCTGGTAGCGTTTGCAATTGGTGGTGGAAGAACACTTAAGCCAGAACTTCATTTTTCATTGTTTTCATTCATGGTTTTTGTGTTCCAGTAGGGTGGCACTTTCACAAACATGAGTACAGAACCTCAGCCTTTCAACAAAGCTCATTCCCTTGCACCTCTACCCTCCAAATTGCAGTAACTGAAAGTGCATTGAAGTATGACCCAAGTGTGTAAGGAACAAATGCAGTGTGCATGCTGGTTCCTCTTGGAAAGAGCTAAAGGCAAATCAAAACACTTGTGTTCCTCTACTGTTGGAGTGAACTTTAATCCCAATGTGGTTCCCCCCATCCATTAATCCTGTGGTTATGGGATCCATGCAATAAGGATGTTGCTCACCATCCATCACATTTCTAGAGCCCTCCTAGGAACAAGTGACCCTTACTGAGCACAGTAACATACTTGGATCCTGCAGTAACATGAGCTGACCCTGTATTCCTTTTTAAAAGGTGCAATATCATTCTGAAATTCATACAGGCTCTTTATAATGTATGGCAAAAAATAGAATTTCTGATGTTTGAGGACTGATGTGAAAAGTAGAGGTGGTTACACTTACATAAGAAACTTCTAATTCTAGCCAATATATTGTTCTTTATTCAGAAACTGACTCAAACCCATGGGGGTTTTTTTTAAGAAAAAAAGTTAAATATTTGAAGCTGTTTTTATTGTAAAATAAAAGTTTGGTTTGTAGCCATTTGGAACAACTGATCTTGAAAATTAATAACCACTCATTCTTTGGCCTGATTCCAGGAAAAGCAACACATGGGCTTGATTTTGGTTTCCATGGAACTACTACTCCCTTGTGCTTGAAGTTTAAACACACACATATAATTGCTTTCCTTTTTTGATTTTTTTCAAATCACAGTAGAGAATTGAAAACTTACTTCCATTTTGTAAGTTTCAGTTTTAAGCCTCAGCTCTATTCTGGAAAAATGACTCTGTTTTAATACATTTGTGCTCTAATCATTTGTGCTATGCAGCAAAACTAGTATTTCTGTGTAGTATCTTTATATTTTACTGGTGTTTGGTTTGGTTTGTTTCTTTTTGTTTTCAGACACTGTCTGCAAAACATGCTGCAAGCTTCAGACAGTGAGTGCAGTTAGTTAGAAAACCAGAGCTGAAAAGTAAAATCACTGAACAGAATTTGTTCCATTTTCACTCAAACCAGGACATTTAAAATTTAATTACAGAAGGTATTAGTGGAAGTTGGCAGCAATTCAGTGTGGAGTCCAGGGGTTTTATTCCCTACTCACCCCACTACAGATCTAAGTGGCCCTGAATTTGACAGTGGCTGTGTTGTGGGTTCTGATGTTTGTGCCCTCTTGTGCCATCATAATTGTTGATGGACTTAGAGTGATTTTTTTTCTTTCTTTCTTTCTTTTGACTGCAGCAATATGTTTTATATAGGCTGGCTCAGTCACACTATTTAATGCCTGAAAATTCAGATCAGCACCTATTGGTATTTGGGTTTTTTTCTTTTCATTAACCTCAAGCTAAGAAAAGAATGTTATGCTGGGGATGTTTGTTTGTATGTTCTGTTTCTTTACTAATATGAACAGTTGATATTTACTGTAACTACCTTTGAATTGTTTATTGAAGGTGATCATTTTGTTCCTGCCTATGAACATTGTTTCCGTGAAGAACTTTTGGCTAAATTCCTATACTGGCTGATGAATACCTATGTTGTTGAGTTGCTCAGATCATTTTTCTATATCACCGAGACCATGTTCCAGAAAAACATGCTTTTCTACTACAGAAAGTTTATTTGGGGCAAGTTACAGAACATTGGAATTAGGTAAAATTGGAGCACTTTTCTAAATTAATAGAATATGTGGAAATACCATGTTTTGTAGTGGAAAGTTATAATTCTGCTTTTATTTATTGCCCATTTATCTGCCTTGTATTTATTACCCATTTATCTGCCTTTTATTTCCTTAAGTTCCCCAAAGACTATTCAACCTGTAGTATGCACAGCTTGTAAATTCAGAAATATCTTGTTTGAGAAAATGTGATTCAAAAGTAGAATTCTTTGGTAGGAGAAGACAGGCCTTTACAATAATAAAATATTATGAAGAAGATTTTGTTTTGATAAGTCAAATATTTTTTACACCTTTTAATAATTACTAAAGCATAGTGACAGAATCCCAAAGTAACCTTGGGAAAGTTAGCTTTAAAAATACTCAATTTGCTTCAATTGCTTTCATTAAAAAGAACCCCCTCCTAAAAAAAAATAAATTCCAAACCACATTAATATCTGCTGAAATGCTGTGATGCTCTATTGATAAATACAGACAGTAGCCTTATGGTTTTGTTTAAAGGTTGAGGGATTTAAAAGTTGCAGCTGCTTTTTTTTAGTGCAGCTGTGGAATTCCATTCTGCTTTTCTGGTCTTAAAAATTCATGCATGTATTTAAGTCAGGGCATTATTTAAGCAATTAAATGATAAAATAGGAAAGCTCTGAAAGCAATTTTAATTAACAGTATTGTGTATGCTTCATAGTTCACATCTTTTGGGTTTCCCTTATAAATTGTTGGTGTCTGAGAGAGCTTTGGAACTGTGCAAAATGAGCATACTTGATGTCTTGTGTTTTCATGTCTGTTTTGTGTGGTGAACATTTTGCTTTCCCAGGGGTCATATGTGTGTTTTTTCCTCTCCTGCCCTACCACTCCCTGATTTCAACATTGCCATCTCCAGTGCAGCTCTTCTGTATGTTTTTGCACTTAATGGCCCCTCAATTTTGTTTTGCAGTTGTGGCATAGAGAACTATGCAGTTTAAGTAACAATAATAT